>CAVNYN010220154.1:0-18579 GCA_963692815.1 Nyctanthes arbor-tristis
TTTTTTTTTTAAATGGAAATTTATTATGTTTCGATTTCGCATGAACTTGCAATGTTTTATGACGATCATGTATTTTCATGAAATTTCACAAAGATGATGCTTTCTTCAGAAATGTGGATGTGGATATTTATGTAAAATGATGCCTCATGAACTGTAGAGAAATGCTTGATTTGAAAATGTGATTTATGAAATGATGTATCAAAACCCCCAAAGTTGTGTCCTATGTTATGATATGTCACCTACGGGCGAAGGGGCCTATGGCTCAAGCTGACCAAATGAACGCCGCCCGGGCGAAGGGGCCTATGTGCTAACTATGGCTCAAACTGTTTAATTGTGCCGCCTAGGGCAAAGGAGTCATAAGGTACCTATGGCCTAAGCTGACCGTCTACACGCGTATGACTTGATATCATGATCATGTGATGTTGGATACTCTTTGGGGAAAATTCTATGATGGTCTTGAAATGAAAATGATTTTCATGAAGTGTTCTAGTGGATTTCACGATGATTATTACATGAATGATGTTCCTGATGTTTTCTAGTGAATTTTATGAAGATTATGAAGTGAAATGTTGTACATGATGTTTTCTAACAATTGATGATTCCCTAAAGATTCATGTTATGCTAGATTTATATTTAAAGTCATGAAATTTCCAGATGAGCTTGAATATGTTATTCAAGATGTTGCAAAAATCATATTTCGATTTTTCTAAAGTATGTTTATTGATAAAACTCCACTCACTAGGCTAGTTAGCTCATGTATTTCCTAAATGATTTTCTCAGCAGGTGGCAATTGGAGTTTGCGCAACACATCATGATCGAGCCTGCTATTTTCAGAATTGAGCCATCAATTCTGAAATTCACAATGAAACGAAATTGTTATAGGGTTGTCTTATTATGATTTATATACTTGGACATGTTAAGCTTATTAGCATGCATTGGGATATCTATTATGAGTTCTACTTGGTTTTAGTATATTTCTTCACAATGAAGTGTTATAAATAGAAAAGTTGTGATTCTTATGTTGTGAGGTATTGGTAGGAGGCTTGATCTACGAAGTGATGTTGCTGAAAATGAGAAATTATTAGTTTGTGGGATGTTGCTGTGTTGGTGTTGGGAAAGTGTTACATTGTGAAGTGTATTGGGTTGATATTGGGTACTATGCCGGTTGGTTTGTTTATAAATTAGAGGAGATGCCGTCGAAATTTTTTAGAATAAGTAGTATATTCATGAGCCTTGACGGTAAATTCTAGCTTCTAGTCAGAATTTATCGTCGGCGCATGTCAAACTTCTAGTAAGTTAGATGTACTGGGAGTGGGGCATGTCAATATATCTCTTCAAATACATGCATCTTGAGGTCTTGAGGTTCATTTAGTTGGTTAAAAAGGAATTTAAAAGTATATCTATTCATAACAGTATGAAAGCTGTTATAGCTGAAACTATAATGACAACTAAGCAATTATCTACTTTTGACTGATTGTAGATCCCTCCCTTTTTTGGCATCTTCAATTAGTAGTGTTAAAACATTTCACGTTCACTCAAGTGTGTGAAAAATCCATTTACGGGTATATGGCATGGCCTAACCAATTTTCTAAATCAAACACTATACGCTATGCAGTAAAGTTTATATAATAAGCACTTGAGTTGGATTTTGACTCGATCACTGCAAAGAAAACCGAAAATCTCCTTTATTATATTTGTTTTAGGATGGTATGGGTCTATTGGTATGTTGGGAGAGTATTTATGCATTGCTTTCACCCACAACAACTGTTATAGTTCAAAATATAATGCTAACAAGGTAGATACCCATTTCTCGGGTGATTTTCGAGCTCTCCTTTCTCCGAGTTCTCCTTTTGATGGTGTTAGGACATATTTCATTCAATTAAATGTATGGGAAATTCTTTTAGAGATAGATAGTACAGCTTAACCTGTTTTCCTAATGATGCACTAAAGTCTATAGAATGAACTCTCAGATTGCATTGCTTTTACTCGTAATAGCATAGCAGTTGTTTTATTTCATCTTGGTCCATTACTAGTTGCTCGGTAAGTTGGGAGGGGTTTCACATCCCTTATACTCATTATTGACCGATGTCCGTTAATCTTTAGAACATAATGCCAAATGGGCTGTTTTCTATTTCTCAGGTGATTTTTGAGCTCTCTTTTTTCTAGAATCTGCCACTTATGGTATGACAACACCTCACTTTCCTTAAAGCATGAGGGATTGATTGGGCTTCCATAACTCCAGCCGTTATGCTTTCGACATAGATGTTACTTACTAAATCGTTGCAATGCCGACTTGTGGAGCGTGTTGGTATGATAGCGGTGAAAAAGTACGAATCTTAGTAGTTATGTTCATCTTAGTCCACAACTAGTTGTTCTATATGTTAGGAGAGGGCTTCGCATCCGTTATGCTCATAACAAACCTATGTTCGTTAGTCTTTAGAATGTATCAACAAGTAGGCAGTTATCTATTTCTCCTGTGATTTTGGAGCTTTCATTTCTCCACAATCTCATACTTGTGGTGTAATGACACCTCAAATTCATTAAAGTATGAGGGTTGATTGGGCTTCCCTAACTCCATGTCGCAATACTTTCGATATAGATGTTACTTAACAAAGCGTTGCAACGCCGACTAGTGGAGCACATCAGCATGATAGCAGTGAGAAAAAGTTGGAATCTCATTAGATATGTTCATCTTGGTCGAGTTCTAGTTGCTAGGTCTGTTGGGAGGGGGTTTTGCATCCGTTATGCTTTGATAAGTATACATTTGCACACTTATTTAAGCTTTTAAATGAATAAATTTTAATCAATTGAGCGGAATTCTACTCACAATTGTTTAAATTTCATCTTTGTAGGTTGAAAATTCTAATTGGAAGAAAAGAGAGCTAAAGAAGAGAAAAATGACTAATTTGACAAAGAAATTCGAAGCTTGAGGACTTGTTTGCACATTTGCGAGCCTTGAAATAATAAATTTGGAGTCATTTTGAAGTTTGAGGACCATTTGGAATAACATTTGAAGTTTCTAGACTATTGGAAAAGAATTGAATAAAAAGGACCAAATGTGCAAGAAAAAGTGAAGTTGGGGACCAAAATGAATAAAGCTGAAAAATGGCCACAATCTTATACAAGCGTGCAATTATCTATTTCTCGAGTGATCTAATAGCTCTCATTTCTCCACAATCTTATACTTGTGGTGTAACAACTCCTCACCATTCAATAATATTGGATGGACAACGGTGAAAAGGTTGCTTTTACAGCCATGCCCCGACTATTTAATATGTCAATATACATGTTATATAGTTAAGTCTTACTATGACCACTTTGTTTTGTGTTTGTCATGAAAGCAGTGAGAAACAACACAAATCTTAATAGATATGTTCGTAGCCAGGTTCTATGTGTTACTCAATCTGTTAGCCGAATATTTTGAATCGTTTGTGTTCATAACAGCACAATGACCGTTAATCTTTGGCCTGTAACGCCAATTATGCCGGTATACGGTTAAGTGTTGTAATGACCACTTGTAGAGCTCTTCGACATGACAATGATAAGAAAAAAATCCATAATCCTATTAGGCACGTTCATCTTGGGGCACTACTAGTTGCTCGATTTGTACTTCATAGAAATTTTCAATATGGAGGAAGATTTTTTCGACGTGAGCATACAAGATGAACTAGAGGGGAACGATACCAATCACGTTAGATATATTAACCATAGCAAACTAGATGTTACTCGATAGACTATTAGAGAGGTTTTTTAATCGATTATACTCATAACAGCACAATATCTATTACACATCAATATGTAACGCCAGTCCCGTTGTTATCCAGTTATCGGGGTGATTCTTTGCAAAAAATCTCGAGATTAATATGTAAGAAGAAATATGTGTCACCCGTATAGCTTCTACTCATATATTCAAAGATCGATAAATATAAAAAAAGCCCATAGATGATTGCTAGAAAATTAGAATAGTAATATAATAAGTTTGTAATTATAAGAAAAGACATTGCCACTTCTGTTCGTAAAACAAGAAATCCATAGAAGGGCTAGGAAATTTCTGTTGAAAGGTAAAAATACGAAAAATTGATAAAAAGAAATTTGTGTTGAACTCCATAGTTTGAGCTAATCATTGAGACATTCCAAAATTGGGTAATTGTTTTACAAAAATCAGTAGAATGAAATCTTTACCTGACTGTGTACAAAGCTTGCTTGCTCTTTAACTCAGATTCTTACTCTTCGTTTGCTAAAGATAACAATTTGTTGCTATGGGTGCGAGAAAGTCGGTCGAAGAGAGGTTGGATTTTTTTACAGTGTTCAGAAGCGTAGAAATGGGCTGATTCTCACGTCTTGATTGCAGAAAGAACGATTTGGGAAAGAAAGAGCTGGTTTATAATTTGGCTTTTTAAATTTTTTATGCAATTTTATTTTTCACCTTTTAATTCTCCTTTTTTTGGTCAAAGGCTATTCCAATAAACGTTTACATGACACATGCTTTTTCGGCTAATTTCCCTTGTTTAGCATTACATTTTTTCTTACGAACACCTTTTTTAGATATGTCACTTTTTAAATAAATGTGATCTAACATATTTGTGGCTTTTTGCCAATCAATTATTTTATATGTGACCTTTTATATTTTATATATGACCATTCAATTATATAGTAACACAAATTACTTTTTATACATAGGAATTAAAAGTCGCATATAAAAAAATCTAATTAAAAACTCACATTTAATTAAAAAGTCGCATATAAAAAAGTCACTGTAGCATATAAAAAAAGCCATAGTCGCATATGGAAAAGTCACACTTAATTAAAAACTCGAATTTAAAGCTACATGCAAAAGACCTTTATACATATAGGAATTAAAAGTCGCACAAATTAAAAAGTCACAGATGAAAAATGTTACATTTAATAAAAAAGTCGCATATAAAAAAGTCACAGTCACATATAAAAAAAAGTTAACTTAATTAAATAGTCGATTTTAAAGCTACATACAAACTATCTTTATACATATAAGAATTAAAAGTCGCATATAAAAAAAATCTAATAAAAAATTCACATATTAAAAAAGTCACATTTAATCAAAAATTCGCATATAAAAAAATTATAGACAAGTGATTTTTATTTAAAAGTAGAAATGGTTGTTATAAAAATAAATGGTTGAGATTTATTTTGTACATCGGGGTCCCATAAAATGTGTGGATGTCATTGGTTTAACCAAATTCTGTTTATAAAATAAATGGTTTGTGAACCGGTCAAAAAAAGTCACATTTAGTTAAAAAGTCGTATATAGAAAAATCATGGTCACATTCACATATAGAAAAAATCATACATAATTAAAAAGTCACATATAAAAAAATTACATTTAGTTAACAAAGTATATAGAAAAGTCACACGCAAAAAAGTCACGCATAGAAAAATTGGCATTTAATTAAAAATGTCGCACAACTCAAATCAGGGGTGGACATCGGGTCGAGTGCAACCCTTTGGGCCTGAGAACCGGACCCAAATGGATCGATTTGGGTCAGGTCGGGTCCCCGATTGGGCTTTTTTTTTTTAAGGTTAAACTTTTGCTCAAATAGCTGATGCATAGTTTTAGGCCTTTTAGTTTTTTGGGCCCAATTTTAGGCCTCATTTTTATTACTTAATGTGAGAGAGAGACATTTGGGCTTAGGGTTTTAGACAAGATGTAAAGAGAGAGAAATAAGAGAGGCTCAGCCGATGGCGACGACAGGTGGTCAGCAATGGTGGCAAAGGCAGTAGCAGCGGCGGTACCGACAGTGGCGTCAGCAGAAGCGCACGAGCAGTGGCAAGGACGGCCGTGTTGGGCAGCATCAACAGTGAGGAAGGGAAAAAGGGAGCAGCGACGGCGATAAGGGAGAAGGGAAGTCGTTGGCTATCAAAATTAAGGTTTGATTTTGTTTTGAGTTTGTCAAATCTAGTTTTGAATTGTAAATTGAGATTAATTTTTTGAATTTTTGATAAACTAAGCGTGTCTTCCCTCTTGAACTCTGAAACACGTTTCTAATAAATATATATAAATTTGGTTTTAACCAAAACAGGTTACGCGGGTTTGGTTGGCTTGGCCTGCCAAACCCATAGATCGAACTGGCCCGAGTCAGTTTGGCTATCTCCAAACCGCCAACTGACCCAGATTCTCAAAAAACTGGGCCCAAACAGTTTCGGTTCGAGTCGGTTTTTTGGGTTCGACGCCAATCCCTAATTCAAAATACAATAATAATTATTTTAATCACAAATGGGGCTCAGTATAAAGAAAAATATAGTAGGGTTCTGGGAATTGAAAAGAAGGAAACATGGAAATGGGCTAGATTGTACAGAAAAAAGGAATATTAAGTATGGCTTTGATTAGAAATAGCTCTATTTTTACAAGATAACTTGACACATCTTTTTTACACTATTTTTAATATTAAAGTATATGAAGGTCTTTTTTATAAAATTCAGGTGTCAAATTGTGTTGTGACTAATTATTTTGAGCTTCTGTTGGTCATAAATTTTTACGAGACCACCAGTCACACCACCGCCACGACAACAACTCATCGAAACATGGAGTCACATCACACCTCTAACATAACTCGTCAGAACTCTAAGTCACAAAACACCACAACCAACCACCCACCACCACAACCGCCGGCCACACACAAAACAATTATCAAAATAAACCCCTAATTAACAGTGCGACTATAGTGTGATCGTCATAGGCGAGTTACAGTGTTACCCGCCACTGGCTAGTCACACAACCCACCGGCTAATCACAAAACAGTTACACAAACTGCCGTCTAATCACATAGTCGTCACACCACCACGAAACCACCGTCAACCACCATCTGCCCACCTAAATAAACTAAAGTAAAACCACCACCACCCATTACAGTCACAAAACTCAAATAAAAAAATCCTTAAATTGCAAGTCCTAATTCACAAAATTGAGACCCTAACTAAACAAGAGAATAAACAAAATTAAAGAAAAAACCCCTAATTCGAGATCCAATCAATGTACAATATAGATCTCCAGTGTCACCTCACCGATAAAACTCTGGCAGCCCTCACGGTGGCGTGAATCACAGAGGCAGCTGCGGAATTTTGAAAGCTCAATAGATATGATTTTGAAATCTCCTTGTTGAAATTAGATTGCGATTTGAATCGTGACTTGATGCAACAGAAAAAGTGTTTAGATTGAAACGCAAAATTTCAAATGAACCAGTGGGAAGGCATTCTAGATGTAGCGGCAGAGTGTGTGCGTCCAGTGGCGGCGGTGGCGGTAACGGTGATGGGTGAGCACGACTTGAGAAAAAGAAAGAGGAAGAGGATGAAGAGAGAGAGAGAGAGAGAGAGAGAGAGAGAGAGAGAGAGAGAAGTCGTGTGTGAATCAAGACCTGATTTTTCTAATTTTACAATTTATCGCCTATTTTTTTTTAGAATGGGTAAACAAAACGATGAAGTTGCCTAAATTAACCTACTTTTACAAGACAATGAGGGAGACCATATTTTTCAAATATTTTTACGAAATAAAGTACGGAGTCTAATTTTCTCTCTATTTTTTAGAGTAATGCTATCTAGCACTATTGGTGCTTAGCACCATATCAGAGTGACATTAAATGATAAGTTGAATTAAGTAGGTCATTTTTTATTCATTTAATGTCACTTATTATTTAAAGTCACATTAGATGTCGCTTAAATTAGTGGCAAACACTACTAGTGCCACATAATATTATTCTTTTTTTATATATAATAATTTAAAAAGTCTTAGAAAAATTAAAAAGGGCCAAAATCAGGCCCTAAAATCGGTCTATCCAATACCAAACAAACTTATGCGTTTGAAAAAAAAAAAAAAGGAAAAAAAAAAAAGAAAGAAAAAAGACTACAAAAATCAGATGACGTGAAACGTCTGACGGACTGGGAATAAGACTCGAAACAAAACCTTCGAATTCGAACGGCTCTCAGCCGCACTTGAACCGGTGAACGGTTGCCGTCCGGTAGCCCTGCCTCTCGTCGGTTGAGTCTCGCATTTGGTCGCCTGTCGGCAGTCACTCGCGCAGCGCAGCAGCCAAAGCCTCAGGTTAGCTAACCCCAATTCCTTAGTTCCTAATTCGCAATTCGCGTTTGGAAATTGCTTATGAGGTCGCATTTACTTGTTTTGTGCTTTTTTGAATTAATCTATTTATTCTTCCTATGAATTAAATAAAAAGATAAGTATGAGAACGTCTACATTGCTGGAATTTTTACATTGCAAACTTATGAATTATAAGATGATATTTGGTCAATAACCTATGTACTGAATTATTATGAATTTTTTCATTTGCTGGAATTTTTGTGTTGCTGGAATTTTTAAACTAGTTTCACCTCTTCAATCCACCCATTATAGCACAGAAGTGCTATTGAACAGAGGATACCGTCTAGAATCATATTTGGGTTGTGTTTTTCATTTTTTATGATTAAAAGAAAAAAATTGGGATCTATTTGCTTGAATCCATTTCCACTTTGAGAATTATGAATTGAGTGATATGTACTTATGAACTTAATATATTGTTACATATAATGTTACATATAACTATAGTCATCTTTGGTTTTGCTTAATTATTTTTGTTGGTACTTGTAGGACAATTGAATTAGAAATAGTTATATGCCGTGCCTCAGAAATATGAATCCGGATATCAAAAAAGGAAACAGAAAGAGAAGGAAATAGCTTATTATGAAAATAGGTAGGAGACTTTTATATTTTTCCCTCTAAAAATGCAAAACGTGTGGTGCGTAGGTGACTTTTTGGGATGTTGTAATGCGTTTTGGTGATAATAAGTAATCTTTTAGAATTTTTTTTTTTAAAATTTAATGTTCAATATATGTGGCTTTCACCCTATATGTTTTGTTTCATATAAAAGGTAATTATTTGTCTCTATGTCAAGGGCCTATTTTTGGAGCTCGCCTCAGGCCTTAGAAATCACAGGCCTGCCGTGATCATTATCAATTCATGGACTAAATCGCTGAACGTCTTAATTGTGCAAATTTCTATCTAATCTCCCACCCCTAAGCCCACTGTGTGTCTTTGCCTCTATACCTTCTTTCCTTTCTTTTTCCTCTTTTTTAATTAATTGAATCTCTTTGCCACTTTCATTCAATGGTTGAATGATACTTTGATTGTGTATATTGAGAAAGATGTTTTTAACACTACTGATAATGATGTAATTTTACAATGTCATGAAATTATGAAACCGCGTAGGTAAAAAGGTCCTACAGTTTTGTAACTATGTTTTGCTATTAACAGTGGAAATGGGAAAGTGTAGTGTTGGGATGTTGCTTTCTTTTCTACCTATTGCTTGCTAGATACTTTGTAAGTAAAAAATGTGTTGCACACACGCTTCTTAAATTTTTATTGTGCATACCTGTTTAAAAAGGTCTAGCTCCGCCACTCCGCGTGTGTATGACCATCTTGCAATTTCATTACCCAGGTAAAATTTAGCAGAGTTTATATATTTTTCCATGCTTGTGTCTTTTGCATTTATTTATTTATTTGAGGAATGTCTTTTGCATTTATTTAGTCAGCGAGTAATGCTCAATGGTTAATTGTACCAAAGGTCATTGAACTCTCAATATAATTGCAATAACATCAAACTTGTTAATTTAACTGCAACTTTGTTACTCAACTTTGATTATTGGAAATTTAATCACTGAACTTTGATTTAATTGCAAGTATGTCACTCAATAAATAGGTTGTCAGACTATTTGACAGAAATTTTGACAAAAATTGATGATGTATACCAATAATCTATGCCATTTGGGGTACTAAGTTTCTTGTTTCCTTGGACTCTAATTCGATGAAGTAACACTTTCGCGATAATGGAACGACTTTGTTGCAACTAAATAGAAGTGTAGTGATCTGATTGTTAGAAGTTAAAGTTGAGTGACCTAATTTCTCTCAGATTAAAGTTTAGTTACCTAGTTGCAAGCAATTAAAGTTTCGTAATCTGTTTGCACATCAAATGAAAGTTCGATGACCTCTGGTACAGTTAACCAATGCTCAAATAGGTAGTAACAGCGATATACAAGGTAGAAAAAGCACTGTGGTCATTTCCCACCGCTGGAAAGCAGTATAGTACTCTATTGACATAGCTCGAAGTTGAAATTTTATTGATAAATTTCATACAAATTGCAATTTTTCTGGGAGTCTAGGTTGATTGGAGTTGGGAAGTACTTGACAACAATGTCCTCCTCGCGGTTCCAGGCCGCTTCGCTTGTGGCATCTCCTTCTTACCCAAATGCTGTTGCTTGGTCTGACGAAAATTTGGTGGCTGTTGCTTCTGGGAATCTTATTACTATATTGGTAATACTCTTTGTTGCATTGATAACTTAACCAGTCCTGAGCTTAGCCTGTTAAATTACGTCCAATTACTTTCTCCTGGCCAGAAAAACCGGTTCATGAATCATTTATAACATGCTTTAATGATTTCCAACCTGTTCAGAATCCAGCTAAACCTTTTGGACCTCGGGGTTTAGTTACTATCAGTTCTAGCGAGCCTTGTTCCATTGGGTTCATTGAGCGTCAAGGTATGTCAATATCTTAACATGCATTCATTTTACATGGTAGTATCCATGGCTGAACTTACGTTAGTAGTTATTTTAAATTTTTACTGTTATTTTGATTGTGCAACTCTGAGTTTACACTTTATCTAGTGTTTTCATGATTCTTTGGTCATTCGCTTCTAATTTCCTTTGACATGTTGATAGATTTGATCTCCGATTGCATGCTACCGGTTTCCTTGTCTCGTGGTACTCGTCCTTGTGCCAGGTCCATTTCTTGGTCTCCTGTCGGTCTAGCACCCAACTCAGGGTATAATTTTCTTACTCAACATATGTTCTCAAGCCACATGACGTACTTTTTCTGTTCTGTGTCGCAAATTCACTGTGTAAATCTTTTCATTTGGTGCAGTTGTTTGCTTGCCGTTTGCACCACTGAAGGACAAGTGAAGCTTTATCGAATGCCATTTTGCGAGTATAGTGCAGAGTGGGTAGAGGTATGCAAGAAAGTAATATGTAATGCAACTTATAAAAGGAAAGTGGGGATATGAGTGGAAATCAGCATTTGATGACCTGAAGTAAAAGTTTAAAGGCCTTATCAGTAAATGTTTGTAACTGGTGCTTTGGTCCATTTAATAAAAAATAAAATAGAAAAATAAAGGAATGCTGTAAAATCTGATCTACTCTAGCTTGCAGATGCTCTCTTGCATTTCGATGTCATATAAGTTGATGTTGGTGATGAAAAGTAGACTTGAATGTTGCAAATGCTAGATGGAAGGTCTTGTGTCACTACTTGGCCGTGTTAGAAAATGGTTACATTTTGTTTGGAGAGCTTTTAAGCATATTATGCACTAGTGGGGCATAAAATCAACCTTTCTTTAAATTTTGTTTTACACATATGGCTTTGGCCTTTTCTGAGGCAATACACCTACATCTAAATGTGCATCCAGTATTTCTTCAGCTTATAGCACTGGATAACTCTGCAAAAGCGCTAAATAATATATTCTGCGTTAATCACGATTCCGTCTCTTGAATTGTTATAGGTTAAGGATATTTCTGAAATGCTGTATGCTTATCTCCTGAAGATCAATTTTGGGGAACTAGGAATTATATCTTTGAAAAATTCTGAAGTGAGTTGGCTCCATCCTTTCATGTCTTGTGTTTTCCTTAGATAGTTGATGTGGTGTGTAATTTGAGAACCTAGATATTTAAATGCATTTTTCCCACATCAAATCTTAACATTGTTTGAGATTTTGCTTTTTGCAGGAGCAACAGCTTCAAGATAACAGAGACCAGGAATATGCCGACGATCTGCCCATCTCCATCTTAAGAAATAAATGCAAGCGAAGAAGGCAAAATGCACCAAGCGTAATGTCACTCTCCATTGTTTTTTTATCCCTAGATTTTTCCATCATTTGATGCTTCATACTGAATCATATACTGTCAATTTGTACATTGTAGCCCTTGAGTGCATAATTTGTTGTTGGTTGGACAATCTCCTTATCTTGTTGCACTTGAATGTATAAAGGCAGTTACTAATGTGGTACTCGTGATATTGCTTCTTTATTTTTCAGGTTGCTCCAACTGAAACTAACAATCTAACGGAAAAAATTGTTTACGAAGGTGTTCCTGGGTCTCTTTCTACAGCAAAGCCTCTGAAGGAAGCAAACAAAGACTGCAGTGTATCTATTACAACTGCACAACAGTATGCTTCTCGCAATGACATGCTGGCGTCACTTATTGTGGCGTGGTCACCCATTTTGCCCAAGACATCATCCAGTTATTGCTCTGTACTAGCTGTTGGAGGGAAATGTGGTAGAATTTCATTTTGGAGAATCCATGGTCCGTGTTGCTGTTCTCTTAGTAATAATGGAGACTCTATTTCTGTAATGTTGATTGGCTTTCTCGAGGCACATGATGCTTGGATCACTGCAATTAGCTGGGCATTGTTGGACTCTAATGGTTCAAGTTCTCAGTTTCTTTTGGCTAGTGGAAGTTGTGAAGGGAGGTGAGGAGTGCTGATCAACTATAATTTACATCTCCTTAATTTTTTTTATCCCGAAACATGCTAAGAGTCACAAATTACAAGTATATTTGCCTCTTCTCGTGCTTGAATATGTAACTAACCTTTCCGGCAAATATTTGGCAAAGTAATTTTTACTGACATGCTGATAGGTTTTAGTTGTTAGCTAAGTAGCTTGTTAAGGGTAGTTTGGTTAGATTGTTAGTAAGTGGGTGCTAACTCACTATAAATAGTAGAACTGGGGGAACCCTTTGGAAGAGAGAGAAGCATCTCGAACGCATATCAACCTATTTTAATTTCCGTACAATTCCAGCAATTTAGTACTTCTATATTCGTAGATTCAGCAATTTTTCCAGGTTCCTATCAAATTGGTATCAGGGCATTGATCCTAGGTCAAATGGCAACAGATTTCAGAAAGGAGTTCGAGAATCTGCTGTCATTGATGGAGAAATTTCATGGATCGGTAAATGAATTCTACGAGACCCATGAATTCCGATTGGATTCTGAAGGTTGACTCAACTTATTATTAGTCTATGGGGAAGATGTTTACTGGTGGTTTGTCTGGGGCAGAGAGGATCTTCCCGTTGAATCCATTATTCGGGGCAGAGAAAGTTGAAGCCGCTGTAGCTTTCTTTTTTTTTTTTTTTTTCTTTTTTCCCTGGGAGGTATTGGCTTCTTTTGAAGCAATAGATCGACATCGGCCTGTGAGAGCTTGGGAAGAACCAGAGATGGTTGTTGGCGAAGAAAATAATATGTGGGGAGAGCGAGAAAAGAAAGTAGCAGTGATCACAGAGATAGCACGAGAGAGGAGGATTGAAAATTTGCAGGAAGGGCTTGCAGAATTGAGAAAGGAAATCGGGCCCCCTATTGGAGTTGGTCAGGCCCAATTGGTGAAAAACCAGAAAAATCCTCTGGAACAGAACCATATAGTTTGCAGCTCCTTTCAATTAGAAATCCACAAGGAGAGAAGACATAATTGCTTTGCATATATGGGACCTTGGAAATAATAAAAGCCCAACAGTTAAAGAATTTGGTTGAAATACAACCCCTCTGGGTCAGCTTTAGCTCAACCCGAAGAAAAGGTCCAGTATAGGTAAATAATCAAAACTCAAACCATTCGGATTTCAAAAATTGCATCAAAGGTTCACCGTAATTTCAATTGCCAGGAGATCAGGCCAGAAGTTATATACAAAGTTCAGCCCCACAGCATGGACTAGTGGTCCCCAAATTTTTAGGTTTGCTGAGTTCAAGTCATCCAATTTTCACAAGGGAACCTCAACCTCAAATATGCCATATTCAGCCTCACAAATGGCACCAGTGGTCCTAGATGTTTTAAACTGGCAAAAACCTCTACACCCTGAAGAAATTCAATGATTCAAACTTCCAATTAAAGATGGATGCTGAGATTTGTTGCATGAGTCAGTGTAAGGATGGTGACTTTTCCACTGATTTCGTGATTGGGATCAGAACACTGGTTGATTATGTGCTTAACCAATACCTTACTTCGGCTGTCATATTCAGAATTTTCAAATTTTGCAAGTATGTGCAACAGGTTACTGAGTTTTAGTGGATGCAATGCTAACATTGGTTGCCTATGCACTTGGACTATGATATCTTTTTGTTGCCTTTGACTGTAAAAGTTTTGCTAGCAAAACAAATCTTTTGGCTCAATTGGAGTTTCTATTTTGTAGTGGAAGCCCACCTTCACCTTGAGGATGGGGTGAATTTGGAGTGTGCGGTGTTGATAGGTTATAGTTGTTAGCTAAGTAGCTTGTTAAGCGTAGTTTGGGTAGATTGTTATTAAGTGGGTGCTAACTCACTATAGAGTAGAAGGCAGGTTCATTTTCATTAGGCAGATATTAGTGGAACTGGGGAAACCCTTTGGGACATAGATAAGCCTCGAATGCATACCAACATATTGTAATTTCCATAAATTTCAGCAATTAGTCTTCTATAATATACATAAATTCAGCAATTGTTCCCAGTTCCTATCACATGCTTTCTGGTAAATTTCCTAATTAGTTACACCTTGGATAAGTAATTTTTTTAGTATCACCTACTAGGGGAATGGAGTTAAAGAAGTGAAGTAGCTATAGTGAGAAGAAATCTGTTCTAGATATAAACTGACTTGTTTAATTCTTTTATATTTATCACTTGGATTTATTAAATTTAATCTCCAACCCTTTCACCGAAATTACAAATCAGTTGCTAACTTTTAGACTGGTGAGTTTGTTACTTATTTTCTCAAAATTATTCTTAATATATTTTATATTGCAAATTATTTATTTTAATTACTCATGTTATGCTCAGAGCTTGTTCTTAGGAGTTTTATATACAACCATAAATTTATCAAATCAATACCAACCACATATTCTCCCCAAAAAACAATATTTCACGCTTCCCAATAATCTTTCTTTACATTCCCAGCACACATTCTTCTATAAATCTATTTACACACAAATCTCCCAAGAAGCAGCTCTTAATGTATGAACATTGTGAAATATTGACATGCTGAATGCTGCTATTCATTCATTCATTCATTTATACACCAAATGAAGTCTTATTATTCATGTTCCTCGAATGCAAAGGGCTTACTGTACCTAGTATGGGAGATTAGAAAAGTGAATTGAATTTGACAAATGTCAAGGAATGGATTCAAGCATTAATCTGACAAAGCTTTTAACTTTCAGTTCTCCTTGTGGTTCACAATTTTGTGAATGGTTTTTTAGCTGTAGATTTTGTGTATTTTCATATTTCAACTCCATATCTTCTTCTGACATGGTCTTAACATCAAAAGCAACAATGATAGTGGGTCTTTTGCAATGCGTTGTGCTGGTTGGATTAGTAACTTGAGCAGTCGTGTCTGGAGCAAATTATACTCTACTTTGAAGTTCTCAATATTTAGGTGTTCTAACTATTTCTTGAACTAGTAATTTGTTCTATTTTCCATCGTAGTGTGAAGATTTGGAAGGTAAATGGTGAAGAAATGCTAGAGTCATCAGAAGATAGTCAAGCTTCCTTCTCTCTGTTAAAGGAGGTCAGAATATCATATGAAATCTCTCCATTGAGATGCTTTTAACAGAACAGGTCTTATGAAGTCATTCTATTTGAACTTTCAACTCTTCAAATATCAGGTTATGACAGTTGATGCTATCGGGGTCTCTGTACTTTCACTTATTGTACCTGTGCAATCACCGTGGAAACTGTTCTTGGCTATTGGTAAAAGATCCGGAACAGTTGAAGTTTGGATGTGTGATTTCCCTACAAGCAGATTGGAAAAAGTTGGCTGCTCTGATGCGCACAACCACATGGTACATTCTTAGTGCTTGCTCATAGTTCTTTTTGCGTCAGTGATTATAATTAATTTGTGAATGATTTCCAGGTCATGGGTTTAGCTTGGGCTTTTGACGGGCGTTGTTTATACAGCTGCAGCCAGGTACTAATGTTCAAAGTTTATGCATCCCGGTTGGTCTGGAATACATTATGTCATCTATCTGCTTAGAACTTTGGTTATCGTGTCTGTGTGATTTCAAACTGTTGGCCATTAGACTTCTTGTCTTGACTTCAAGAGACTCTAAATGAAAGATTCTCTTTATTTTAAAGAGCCAAAACCCACTCTCTATTGGGTTGCATTAAATGAATTGGAACTTCCAACCACGTATTTGTTGACATTTTGAAACTTTTCATGAGAAAATCTAAAATATAGGCTTTGTTTGGTAACCAATTATAAATGGGTGAATTTATAAATGGATTTAAAATTCAAATTTTGTATAGGTGTCGAGATTTGATTGTGCCATGTGGAGGTAATGATTAAAATGATGTAAGAGTTCAAGTCAAATCAAATATGTGGTTAAATGTGGTATTGCCATGTGTCCAAAAGTTGAAATTTAAATTGGTTGATAAATTCGAGGTGTTTTTAATTGGTAGCCAAACATTCTGATAATCTTTTTGTTGCTAATAAAATAAAGCATAATAAATACATGTTTGGAAAAGTAAAAAATATAGTGTGTTGAAGCATCTGAAAAATTTGGTTCTAAATCTGAAGATACTCCTTATTTTCATATCAGCAAATTGTTTCCACTCTTTCCCCCTTTTGTAATAGTGAATTTTAATGGAGCTCTCTATCAACAAAGAAGAATAATGCACCCCCTCTCTCCTTTTCCTTCCTTTTTAAGCATGCCTTAGAGTATTAGAAGAAATTACATCAAGCAGTTGATTTGAAAATTCTGGAATACTTCTGTGGAATGGTTAATTGTTTCCAATGGATACAGTATCTCTCCATTTTGCAACGAATACTTTATCTTTTTCTGAATAGTTATCAGCAAGGTTTGCTAGATAATGCTGACAGGTGCCTAGTTTATGGAGCGGATGAAGGCACGTTATCTCTCTTCTGGCATTAGCATCTTTTATTCTGCTAGAATTGTGATCAATATCTAATGATTAATTGAGAGGAATTTTTAATTAATTTAATTAAGAATTTTGGCAGTCTATTAATGAGATTTTTTTGATCAATCACAGGATAACTCTTTAAAGAGCTGGATTTTACAGGGAAACTCTTTCTGCGAAGTGCCAATTCCGTCAAATACTCCTGGTGTGAAGTGCTGCAATGATGTATGATGTGACTCTACTTATTATTCTCTGTTCTAAATGTACATTTCTATTCACATTCGCTTTACCAACAATAACTAAGAAATTATTTGCAGGTTCCAGATGCATTTGATTCTTGCTTTGGTGTAGCTGTTTCCCCTGGAAATTTGGTTATTGCCGTGGTATCGTATCTGATCATTCAATATCTCTAGTTGCCTCAAAATCCTACTTGTGTTGTCACTAGTCTGATTTGGTTCAAGCATCTTTCTACTCAAACAGGGTCAGAGAATCCTGATATGCACTTATAACTAAAGACCCTCGCGTCTCATCCCTTTTGGATCTCGGACCTACCTATCTATGCTAATAATAAACTGAAAGAGGAAGATTTCCTTCCCTTGAGAGAGTTGTAAACTCAGCAAAAGAATGCTATCCAGAATTTTTATTTTTTTTTTTTGATTTTTTAAATAAAAAAGATTTTATTCATAAAATGAAGGGTACAAAAGGAGCCAGAGTTGGTCCTTACCAAAAACCAGAGGCAGGGGCAAAATAAAAACAAATCAAAACAAAAGGACTCCAAAGGCACAAATGACCAAGTGAGAAACAGACAAAAACAGGCCCAAAAACGTCCCAGAAGACCACGCAAAGACACAATAAAGAAACTACACCAAGACACACTAGAGAGATGACGAGAAGTAAGAGTCCAACTTCCAATGGAGATGAATAAACTTCCACCCAGCGAGTCCCCACACTCTGGTCACACAGGCTTAAATCCAAAAAAATTGCAGACTCTGGCCAGTTTGCTTGGAACCTCTCCTGCTGATGCAATCTTCTCTTAACAAGAACAGACAAATTTAATTCTATCATCAGGATCAATGTTCTTAAATCAAACATGTTGGTCTAGGATTTCTTCATAGAAAAAGTATTTGATTGCCATGCAGGCTATTGAAGTTCCAAAATGTTGTGTTAGCTTATGTAGCTAAAAGAATACTTTACACTTTAACTCAAAGTCGCATTGTAGGAATCATGATTGGATGGTTAATCCCTTGATCATTGCTTCTCAGTTCTGGGAGCCACTAGATTTTTTGTTCCAACTGTTGTGTCCATGTCCAGTAACCATGATAGCTTCCTCTTATGTAATTATGAGAACAAAAATATAGAATGTGATCTTGAAGTAAATCATGGATGTCCCGTTCACAAACCATTTCTATTTAAAATTAGAAATATTTTTTATGGAAATAAATGGTGAAGATTTGTGTATTACATGTAATCCCATGAAATGTGGATGTGATTTGTTTGACCAGATTATGTTTTTAAATAGAAATGGTTTTTGAGCATGCTGAGAACCAAAATACAAAAATGAAACGGAAATACCTTGTTCCTTTTGTAATCTGACATCAATCATTGCCCCTACGCATCTAAGCATTTTCATTTGGCTGGATTAGTTA
>CAVNYN010220156.1:0-61839 GCA_963692815.1 Nyctanthes arbor-tristis
ATATATATATATATATATATATGCAAAAAAAGCTGTTAGTAGAGTCTTTTTAGACATTCTCTCATATTGCGGTTACCTGTGTGGTATTCTGAATTTATTAATTTTTTTAAAATTTTTTTATTCACTTTTTCCTTATCTATTCACCATTTTAAAATGAGTAATGCTATTTAGCACCACTAGTACTTGGCACAATATCAAGGTGACATTAAATGATAAGTTGAACTAAGTGGATCATTTATTTATTTATTTAATTCTACTTATCATTTAATGACACATTAGATATCACTTAGACTGGTGTCAAGCACTACTGGTGTTACATAGCATTATTATTTTAAAATAAGATTCGCTATTAATTTAATAACTAATAGATAATTATCACTATTTAATCTTTTAAATTATAGATAAGTTTGATTATCCAATTGTCTAATATATCTTGAAATTTTTAGTTCATAATTAATAGAAATTAAACCTATATATATCGTTAGTTTAAGTAAATTAAAAATTATAATTGTAATTTTTTCCAGTATAAATGAATATTAATAATTACGACTATTTTATATATGTCTACTTTTATGTATTATTACTTTATATAATCTTCATTTCGAATAAGAAATATTTTCACAGTGCACGTAACCGTCCAACTAGCAATTCTAAATTAGTGTAAAAAATAGAATAATATTTATTTACACTAACGATAACAATTGAGTTAAAATTTATTGTAAAATATAGTTACCTTATGATGATAAGAAAAAAATTTCATTATTATTGATTGATGT
This sequence comes from Nyctanthes arbor-tristis, assembly GCA_963692815.1. Taxonomy (NCBI): domain Eukaryota; kingdom Viridiplantae; phylum Streptophyta; class Magnoliopsida; order Lamiales; family Oleaceae; genus Nyctanthes; species Nyctanthes arbor-tristis. The sequence continues at coordinate 777 of CAVNYN010220156.1, forward strand.
TAAAAATTAATTATTAATTATTGAGTAACGTAACTTTGTAAAATTTCACTATACAAAAAAAAATCTATAAAATTTCACATTATTTATTTTTTAAAATAATTTGATATGTGTTCTTCTCGTACAACGCACATGTAAGGATCTAGTTTTACATTATAAGTTTGCCCATGTCCTGCTTTTACGAGTTTCCATCCTCCGACCTTGGCTTTTACGAGTGTCCATTATTTTTGCATTATTATTACTCAGAAATTTTATTTTATCTACGTGAATATGTGACACATATTCAAATATAAGTGTAGAGCACGAAATATGTGTAGACAAAATAAAATTTCTCTATTATTAATGCAAATTCCAACGGCTAATAATAGTTGTAAAAGTAGATTCTTTCAAAGATACTTCAGTTATTTAATACTACTAAGTGATAGTGCCTTCTTAAGTGTTTATTAAATTCTTAGCTAAAAATGCTACTTATATTTAAATTAGAAAAAATCATTATTATAGTTGACATTCTTTTCGTGAATATACGGTTACATTTACTTCAATCATCATTATTAATAAGGAAAGGTTGGTTTAAATTGTATTAAAAATATAATTAAAAAAAAAAGCTAGTCCCACGTAATAAGGGGGGAATAAAATTATATTTTAATACCATGATTTAGCGGCAAGCGAACCGCCCGCAATAGAAAAGTTGGCATATCATTCCTTTACAAGTTGATGATTTCTGCTATAGCCATGACAAAACCTCCACAACTGGGGCACAACCGAGTCAGGTGAACTAGCGCTCTTTCCCAAACTCGGTCCCTTACCTCGTTTGCCGCCGGCCAACTCTGTTTCTCCAACCGCCACCGCCACTGCCACCACCACACATAAGTCCCTGTTTTTTTAATGTTAATTTCTTGGTTCTGATGACAAACCCAGAAGCGAAAGGGAAGAAACCAAAGCAAAATAGGCAACTCCACCCCCAATACGGCCCGGGCCCAGGTCGCCCGAGAGTCCGATTGAGAACCCTCCTCCGAGTAGCATCGGTAGCTTGCGGAGTTCAATTCGGATGGGCTCTTCAGTTGTCCCTTCTAACCCCAGACGTGTGCTCTTCCGATCTCTCACTCTTGGTCGAGTATAATTTGGCTCTGCGGCCCGCTATCGGGATTATTCGTCCAGCCGTTGGTGGGTCATATCAGCGACCGCTGTTACAGCAGGATTGGGCGCCGTCGGCCCTTCATCATCGCCGGAGCTGCCTCTATAGTCGTGTCAGTTCTAATAATTGGTTATGCTGCCGACATCGGTCGCCTTTTTGGGGATAGTGGTGAGAAGAAAATTCGGGCTGTGGTTGCGTTTATTTTAGGCTTCTGGATACTTGACGTGGCCAATAACATGACTCAGGGCCCGTGTCGTGCACTCCTCGCTGATCTAACTGGTAAATTCATTTATCTAAATTTAAGCATGTCTTATAGCAGGAAGATATATATATATTTATTTATTTATCTAAATGCATTTATCTAAATATATAAGCATCTCTTATAGCATTTATCCACATCGCGTGATGACACGGTGTGGCATGTCATCAGTTCCCGCCATATATTGTTCACTGTCATTGAGCTGATGTTCTCGTGAAAATGATCTCGTGCCAGGCATCTAGTGGGATTATATGACGAGACGCAATCATCTCCTGCTGCATAGACATTAGGCATGAGATCTCAACCAAATAGTCTTGTTGTCTATACACATAAAAAGTATGGATAAAATGAAATAAAGTTTTATTGACACGTTTGGTTCGTTTCTTGGTTGGTTAGAATGTGTGTGTTGGAATTTCTTAAAGTTGGTGATGAAGCAACAGTAAAGTGGCATTGGAAGTTTCAGCAATGTTTCAATTAAGTCACTAGACTTTATTTTCTCTTCCATGTGGCCCCCAAATTGTCTTCACTTCCTGCATGGGAATTGATTTTGACTACTTGGGATCCTGATTCTCTATTTCTAGATTCTAGTTCTATTTTTTCTCTTTTTAAATTGAAAGGACTGAAATACCCTTCAATTCTAACTAATGAAAAATAATAAATTATTAATGTGATATTATTGTTTACAAAAATTGAAAGACAAATATCAAGAAGATTGGTTGTGACTATTTGTTATTTATAAAAGCACATATCTCTATTGGTCATTTTACCTTATTACAATTTCCCCATTCAAATTTGAAATGGTAATGGGGTCTTGATTTTAATTGGAAGACAAGTGATATAAACTGTTGAAGTAAAACATTCCCTGAAGTTGACACATTTCTAGATCTGTGAATCTTATTTTCAACTGCATCCTTCATAATCCACCAACTAACCATGACCTAAAATAAAAAATAAGAAAAATAAAAATAAAAAATAAAGGGAGAACCGAGAAAGCTATTTCTTGTTAGAAACTTTGGTCTCTGGTTGTGAAAAACCGGCCGATCTCAATGAATGATCGAGGAAGAACTAAAATGGGGGCAGCCATGATTCTCTATAATAATTTAAGGTAGCCAAAACAAATGAAGAATTAATGCATTTAAGATTAATCTTGTTTATGGAAAGAGATCATTCACATTCCACTTCTCTGTTCTTTCAAACACTTGAAATTGGGAGTAATTTTGAGAGTGGATATTACTTATTCACTTACCATCAAAAGCTTGACCTTTTTCCTTTCGATTTATATCTTGTCAGGAAAGGATAACAGGATAAGTCAAGTGGCAAATGCATTCAAACACTTAAAATTAGGATTGATTTTGATGGGTGGATATTACTTATTACTAACCATCAAAAGCTTGACCTTTTCCTTTTGTTTTATATCTTACCAGGAGAGGATCACAGGAGAAATCGAGTAGCAAATGCTTATTTCTCGCTATTCATGGCCGTCGGTAACATCCTTGGATATGCCACTGGATCTTATAGTAACTGGTTCAAGATTTTTCCTTTCACCCTTACTTCCGCCTGCAATGTTAACTGTGCTAATCTCAAGGCCGCTTTCATTCTTGACATTATTTTCATTGTCATAACTACATGTATAAGCCTATCAGCAGCCGAGGAGCAGCCCCTAAGTTCAAGAAACAATTCCCTGAATTTTGGCGAAGGAAGTTCTCATAATGCATTTCTCGAGAATGAAGCTTTTCTATGGGAGATGTTTGGAACTTTTAGGTATCTCCCAGGTACGGTTTGGATGATTCTGCTAGTAACTGCTTTGACTTGGATTGGCTGGTTCCCATTTACTCTTTACGACACCGACTGGATGGGTCGTGAAATTTATGGTGGCAAACCAAATGAAGGGAATATTTATGCTATTGGAGTCCGAATGGGTTCATTCGGTCTAATGTTGAACTCAGTGACGCTTGGGATTACTTCAGTGTTTATGGAGACGCTCTGTCGCAAATGGGGAGCTGGTTTTATGTGGGGACTTTCGAATATTCTCATGTCTCTATGCTTTATAGCAATGCTTATCGTTACTGCAGTCAGAAGTAATATGAACATCCATAACAATCTTCCTCCCAATGGCATTGTCATTACTGCACTGATAATATTCGGAGTTCTTGGCATTCCATTATCTGTGAGTTGCTTAATTCATTACTGAAATTTTGAAGCAATTTTCTATCCTTTGAAGACAATCATCTTGCTGAATAAATTTGAAAGAATTTTCAACCTCCCTATGCATGTTTACTTATTTCGACTATTGAACTTTTGCTTGTAGATTACCTACAGTGTTCCCTATGCCTTGGTATCTGCACACATTGAAGCTTTAGGCCTGGGTCAAGGTTGGTCAAACAATCACGCATATGTTAGTTCGACCTCGCAATTTATTATCTTTCAGGCATGGTTTTGATTAATCATCTCTACCTTGCAGGATTGTCTATGGGGGTTTTGAATCTGGCAATTGTGATCCCACAGGTATAAAATGTTTGTATTTGTTCCATCGCGTATTATCCTCTATTAAGACTCGGGCTATTTGGTCTCGATAACAAACGTACATCCAAAGAAATGATCTAACTAGCAATGTTGTTCGATCCGGTATTAACTCATCCGCCCATTAATGGATCCGTCATGCAAATGTTGCTTAGCATCACGTTGCTTAACAGATCATTTCTCAGTTCAATTGTGCCAATTGATACACCAAACCTGCTTAACCCTTAATTACAAAGACATTCTCTCTATGGGGAATTAATTATCTGGGTTGGGCTGAAGATTATCAACTGCTATATGTGATGGTCGTAAATGATTGATTTTATGTATCCAAAATGATAAATCCTCTGTACTAAAAAATATCGAATTTCATTCTTTTTGAAATCACAATCAGGAATGGAGCTTTCATATTGTTGACAAACTAGAAAACACGGTGCTATTATTTTTTCATATTGTGGGATTTTGTTTCCTTTTTCTACCTTAATTTAGTTTTCTTTTAGTAATGGTGGGTGATTCTTATGTGCCTATCTAGAGGCATTGTCTAAATGCTAGACACAGACATTTCAATACTGTTCTTACTCATTCTTTATAGTCGTGAGTTATCAATCTTTTTGGGAATCAAACACCAATGTTAGCATAGTCTGGGAGAATTTTTACTTAGCGCAGAAAATGGTCACATAGACGGTTTGGTCCATGTCAAAGTTATAGCAAAACATGATCATCAGATGGCTGAGAATTGCAAAATGCACTGCCTTTCTCTGCTCTTTTGTATTTTCTATCTAATACTGCAGGCAACAGGCTTTAAATCCAATAAATCTTCGTATATATGCAATTAAAGCTTAGTACACCTGCCTTTAAAAATAATATAATTAAAAAAAAAAAAAACTTCTTACTGCGTATTAATTATTGTGGCTATTGGATGACAAAGCTTTGCAACTAAAACAGGTTATCGTATCCCTTGGAGCCGGGCCATTGGATTCATTATTTGGCGGTGGGAATTCACCTGCTTTAGTTGTGGCTACAATTTCTTCTTTTGCCGGTGGGCTTATAGCCATCTTGGGTATTCCCAGAACCCGGGTTGAAAAATCGAGGATCCAGCGCTGAGGTAATTGATATGATATATCTAACTCATGTTATTTTTATATTTAAATAGAAAGAAGGATTTGTGGAAATTAATAGTGGAGAACTATATAAATGGTTATAATTAGTTGATCAAATTCTATTTTGAAATAGAAATAGGAAGAGAACATGGGCATGATAGAAATAGAAATAGATACATTAATTCATACGTTGATTAATACTGAAAAAAAGAATATGCAGTTGGAGTGCATGAAAATCTCGTCTTGAAAGCCAGGGCGGGAGTTTCGAAATGGATTCTCTAACTGTTAAAAATTGTTGACTTGCTTCTCAGCCTGCAAATTGAAGTTCAGGTCATTAGTCATATAATTGTATCCTTGTTTAGACTCAATTTCTAAGCACATCTAAGTGCGCCTAAGCTCAAGGTGTGTGTTCTACCTTCTACGCCTTGTCACACTTTGCACTTTATATGCACTAACTGTACTTTTGTCAAGCACTTACACTCAAAGTTTGTCGCTTTATTCACGATTTTTTTTTGAAGAAAAGGATAATTTCATTCATCAATTTTTTTTTTAAAGAAAAAGGGAAGAATTATTCATTACTTACAGAAGAAAGAAGTACATTTGACATCAAAACAAGGGGATTTTAAACCCATTCTAGACATCCAAACAGAGGGGTTGAAGCCTGGGCTAGATGATGGGCTATTTGATTAGCAGTTCTAGGAACAAAAGAAAAGGAAATATTGCCAATATTTAAACAGATTTGCTGACAAGCCACTATAACGAGGCCAAAATATGAAAGATCAAGCCTTGAATTCTTTAGCACATTGTAGACTAGCTGAGCATCCATCTCCAATTTCATTCATAATTAAAAACATACAAAACAGGGCCAAAATGAGTGATCTCCAGCAACAAAAATTACTAAAACAGAGAATCCACCAAAGCTTTATTCACTTTAGAACTCTGCTTTATGTTCCCTAAATGTGGTCATTGAGCTTTTAGTTTTATTTAATATTAGCGCTAGTGGTATGTATCTGTTCCTTCCTCTAGTTACATGATATAACTGGCTTTGGAAACTCAATAATTTAGATCCTTTTAGAGAACAAAATTCGATTTTTCTTTTGGGTAAGCGGTGTAGGGTCCTAAACGTTCAAATTTTGGAGCTGAAGTCGTAAAATGTTCTATTCTTTGATGTCACAGGTCCTTTTGAAGAGGGAGGGGCCCATGATTTTGCGTAAGAACAAGCTAGATTTAAATAAAAAAAATAACCCCGGAAATTTTTTTTAATCATACCAAAAATTGTTGGAAATGAAATTACACTAGAAATGTTTTTTTTTTCTCTTTTGAGCATTCCAAGGGGGATTGTAGGGGGAATTGAACCCATAACCAAAAGTATTAAAAAAAAAAAAAAATACAGATGCCATTAAACTACAAAGGTCTTGTCGCTAGAAATGTTAGAATACATATAAATTTAAAAAAAAAATTGGCAATCTCCTTTTTAAATTAGCTTAAAACAAACATGAAACATAGTGATATTCCCCTAAGTACACAAATCACAAGCATTGATAATAACTTTAACCGCCATTTACTATATGAACTCTGAAGGTCGAGATGTGCCTAATACTGATGTGAAACTTCAAAATCCATGTTAGAATTGAACTGCAAAATTGAGATTTTTTCTAGGGGTTGTCACGTCAGTCTATTTGTCTGATTTTTACATTTTGTTTTTTTAAAAAGAAAAATTTTTCCTTTTGTATTTTTGAAGATTGGTACCGATTGAACTTGTTTTGGACCAAGGAAAAGTTAGACTTATTTTTGGTGGTGGGCTTAAAGAAATAAAAAAAAAGAAAATAGAAGTTTGAGTTTCGGCTAATGAGGGCTCAGATTTGGGTTGTACTTGGTCCAACTCACTAGTACTTTTGAATAGAAACCATCGAACTTAATGATTAAATTAGTGTCATATTTGGTTGCAAAACCTGTTAGGATGAGTATTATCCCTATAAATAAAAATGTCGAACCCATTAGAACATTAAAAATTTTATAACAATTCATCTTTTACTTCATGGCTCTATTTATACATGTTACTAGAACCTGTCTATTGGAATTCACTTGCAATTGTTAAGATCTCACCGTTAGCCAACAGATATATCTCGTCGTTTCAAATTACATCATATTAATTGGCTAGTTAAACTATTTTACGAGATGCTAAAGAAACTCAACCACTAATATGTCTGTGTTGTCGTGAGGAAGTGGGGAAAAAATGTTGCTATTAATGGCTTTGTGTGCAATTTACCTTTAAAAAATTTGGTGCATTCAGCCTCAAACATCAAATATGTGATGCTTGCTTTATTTTACCCATAGAGATTAAATTTCTACATATATCAAAGGTTGACTTGTGAGGATTTAGTGTTTTATAGTTACAGTCTTTTTAGTATAAATTTCTAATCATTTTAACTTTATTTTTTTTCCTTTTACAAAATTAAAACTTCTTGGATTCCGAAATTCATTGGAATTTACTTTTCTTTAATAAATTAATTACATAAGATATAGAAACAAGCAGAGACTGTGATTTCATTTTTTTCTTTTTAATTTTTTTATTTTTTTATTTTTTTTTTGTGTAACGACCCCATACCACCTATAATGTGGCATGATGCGATAAATGTTTCTTAACAAATTAATACACACACAGAGATAAGAAAAAAAGGGGAAAAAAAAAAGGAAATAAGAAAATTTGTTGTGGCAAAAAAGTCAAATCTTGATACTTCAGGAGTTTAGTACAAGATCTGCCCAATTTTTCCAGGCATAAGACAGTTAAATGACGATTTTCTAGATTGAATTTCAGGTACTTATGATGGGAATTTGAAGATGAATGTTGCATTAGAGATACATATGTCGACTATAAGAAGAAATTAATGGTTTCACAAATTGATCACTTTATCACCTTCAAATTTACTGTACAAAAATACCCCTGGGAAATAAGACTGGAGGTGTATCATGTAAGATTATAGAGGTGGATGGACTTAAAAGTGCAAAATTAATTTATTTAAGTAGAAAAAATTTTAGGCACCCAATATTGAGGTGGCCCACCTTGTTGGCTTGCCACCATGGAGCCCTTCTTTAAAAATAAATAAATAAATAATAATAATAAAAAAATAAAATTAAAACTCTATTGGCACCCAACGTTGAAGACTTAAAAAATTCAAACCACACTCTCTTCTCCATCCCCGTCGCATGAACGCAACAATTGTGTCATTTCTGGCGGCAAAAAAAAGGGAGAGAATCCCCTTTCTTTATGGTAGCAATTAAGGGCCCCTCTTTATTGATGCCATTTCCATCCCCCATGGAGGGGGGAGACTTGCCGGTAATGACAGCAATTGGGGGGAGGGGAGGAGAACCACCCCCCATTTTTTGCTGCCAAAATGGCCGAATTACAATGATTGGGAATTGCCGTTGGAATTCTGCCATTTCCAGCTGCCATAGACGCAAGGGGATAGAGATGGGATTTGGGGCCGGGGTCGGGGTGGGGGTGGGGGTGGGAAGAGAGTTTTGAATTTTTTTTTTTTTACTTTAAATATAATAAGGGCTGCATGCCACTAAGCGATGGGTGCCTGAAAATTTTTCTAGTTAAGTGTGAACAAATCACAGTCATTATATCTAATGATTGCCAACCCTTGATTGTCATCTAGTTTGAGATTTATGGCCTCCATTACTCACCAACCTTGTCTTGTCACTTCGTCACTTTCATATATCTTCTATGTCATGTCATGTAGGGAAGCAAAACAAATAATCCGTAACCTATTTTGGGCACTTCAACACAGTAAAATATTGGGAAAACCACCCCTCTTCTCTATTAAATACACTTACATGCACAAGCAAACCAAGCAAAAATTGAAGATTTTAGTACAAGCACAATGAGCAATATTCAACTTTTTCAAGTGCTTTCATGAAAACTTATATATTGCATTTTTCTTGAATGATGAAAACTATGTATGAAAATGTATTATTGTTTAGTTGTATGGTGTCTTTCGTTACATTTGCGAAATTATCTCACCGCCTTATGAAAGCTTCTTATATTTGTTGGAATCGCGGAATACATAATACTTTATGATGTGGAGAAGTATTGTATTCCGTGTCAGTATGTCAAGAATATGTTACAAGTTATGATGTATGATGCTAGCTAATTCAATCAGATCGATCCCCTGTGGTTATGATCACGATATGTTATGTTGATTTCAGGAGGTAGTTTCTATCCTATGTGAATGGCCCAATTCAAGAAAATGTTTCATCAAAATCATGTTTTACTAATCTGCTTATTGAATACTTGTGTATTCATTCTTTCTTATCTTTCCGTGATAGATGTTAAGGAGAAAGATATACGAACGCAAGCTCTGATGTCGTCTCAGTGGAGGGGACGGTTACAACATGTGCATCTATGAGACAGATTAGCGGGGTGTGTTTGGAGACTACCCATGGTACAACCATTATATTACTACTTTTGTAAAGGTCGAGCCCTCTGATGCCAATACCCTCGACCCTATGTATACCGAAGAGCACCGGGTTGATAGGTGGAGTTTTTAATAGCTAAAGACTATGATTTTGTAAGAATTAAGTATGATGATAGAAGTAGTAAGAAGTATTAAATTTGATGGTATGATGTTATTTGGTAGTAAAAGTTATGGTTGATGACGGCCCCTCGGAGGAAGGGCGTTTTCCGATTGGATTTTGTCGACCTTTTCTAAATGCTATAAATGCTAGAAATATGCAATGGATATGGAAGGCTAACTGACTAATCTAGTATGCAGTTACGTGATTATGAAGGCTATGGTTTACTTGTATAATAATGAATTGGATTATAAGAATACGAAGAAAGGGGTCTTAAAACTAACAAGGAATATAGTGAGTAATGTTCATATTTAGCAAATTGTTCATCATCACCCGTTAATTGTAGACATGAATAAAATGATAAGAACCTCTACCGTATTTCGCTTGCAAATTTGTTTTTCCTCGCCAAAAATCTTTCTTGCATCTCAATTTTTTTCTCCATTTTGGCCTCATGACAAAAGGGATACAGGGTAGGGGAGGTGAGGGGGAATTAAAGGGAGGGTATGTGTGATTCAAACTGAGGACTTCACTCTCAGAACGTGAATATTAGTCAGTGCGATACAATTCGAACAACTTTTGTGCCATGAGTTTTGCTTAGGTCTGGGCGTCAGACGGGCCGGGTTGGGCTAGGCTGGGTCGGGTTGGGTCGAGTTTGGGCCCAATCCAAACCTGACCCGGCACTTAGTCGGGTTTCATATCTCAGAACCGGCCCAAAAAAATGAAAAGGCCCAATTCATTACAAGATCAATAAGAACAAAAATAAAACCTTAGTCGCTATATTCTAAGTCCAAAGGTTCCTCCAAATACAATTGGCACATTAAGAAAAGCAAATTCGGCAGAATCTGGAGGCGGCAACAGCATCACGAAGCTATCAATGTGGCAACAGCACCAGCGGTTGCACCAGTGCGGCAGGGGTAGTGGCTGCGGCGACGGCACCAGCATGAATTTAGGCCTTTGGGGGAGTCTAGGGTTCATGAGAGGCAGAGAGAGTCTTTGTGTGTGTGAACTGTGAATCCGAAATTGAAAATGAGAATTCTGAAATTGAAGGTGAATGCAAGCATGATTTAAATTATCACAACCAAAATTAAAAATGCAAACTCGACTTAATACCAAAAAAAATAAAAATAAAAATTAGAGAAGTAAGTTGGGTCTAACCTGACTCGGGGCATCCGGGTTGGGCCCCCGGGTTCCACCCACTAAACGCGGGACCCGACTTGACCCAAGTTGAGTTACCCATCCTCCCAACCGCTATCGACCCGCCCATCTACTTAAGCCGGCCCGATCCGACCCAAATCGGGTCGGTAGGGTCATTTTTTCCAGGTTCTCGGATCGGATGGTCAACCCTAGTTTTGCTCATAAAATCATTATTGTTACTCTAAAAATTCAAATTGAAATAGGCTTACAGGGGAAAAAAGGAAAAAGAAAAAGAAAGAGTTTATTTTCAATATTCTTCAATTATGTAGCTCTTTTCGAAACAAATTGAGAGTTCTTCAGCGGATTATTAGTGTGCTTATTCCCTACTTGTAAATCTACCTTTTAGGCTCGACTAGCACAAACGCAAGCCGAGCTCGGCAATGGATATAAGTCCAAATATGGAAAATCAAGTTTGGCTCGCTGGAGTTCGGCTTGTGCTTGCTGGCCGGCAAGCACGAGCCAAGCATACACAAGGGCCGGCAAGTCGAGCTCAACTCGTTGAGCCAAATTGGCAAGTGTAAATTCACTTTCGTGTTCTTTTCTAATTTTGCAGAACAATAGTACCAACATAAAAACCTCGAGTTCAATTTAAAAGTAAACAATCCACAAAAATGTTGTCATATGTTGAGAAAAATTGTATTTGTAGCTTTCATGGGAGGCATTAACCTGTCATCTGTTTCATCTTTTTATATCCCTCCCCCACAAACGGGTGCTTATGTTGGTGTCGAGATTTGGCAAACCTAATTAGAACTATCAAACGTTTACCAGAAGAAGAATCTGATTAATCGGGTATCAAAGTATCTAGGATGAAGGAGTAGTCATCTTGGGAAGATGAAAAATTCCCCCGGCTTGCTTCGAAGGCAGGTAGTTAGGCACTAGGGTCAGACATAAACTTTTTATTATCTTTTAGTATGGGCCAAAGATGATCATACCAAAAGGGTTTCCCGTCAAGGGAATACTGCTCTCTTGCTTCTTTTAACTGTAAAAACGTAGAAGTTGCATATTAGTCAGACATTAAAGACTGGCACACTAGGTCAACAAATTACTTACAATGTCCTCTATTAAATGCAACCACTTGGGTGCTACACTTCAAGAAAACACTTTTTATCGTTGGCCACTAAGATTGGAGTATGCGCCAAGACCATGGCAAGTTTCATTGTAAATAGTCTTGACTCGTCTCCACATTCATGTCTGAGACTGGTTAATAAGGGTTATAAGAGATTTGGGAGACGTTAAGATAATGGTTAATAATGGTTAAGGTCCTGGGAGACGTTAAGAGACGCAGTGACTAGCATTTTGTCCTCCTCCTTCTAGCCGTTTCAATTTATAGAGAGAACAAATTTGATAAGAAATCTAATCTGACATCCTACATTAGATGAGATTTGATTCGACGTCAAATGTTAAAAGCACTCCGAGGTTCTGCTGATACATATTAATTGATTCCATTTGGTTCGTTAGGATATCTGATTTGACATATAAAATTAAATCTAATCTGATCCGGCGGTGTATATTATATATCTTAACTTCTTGGATTACAAATGGCATAACTGAATTTGCCTATTTATAGTTGGCTGATGGATAGCTAAAAAAACCAACAACACTTCAATATATGTTTCATTGTCTGACTAAAGATGAATTTTTATGAGAAAGGTCGTTCGACCACCTATTTCATGCCTCGTTGTCCTCCGACAGCGACGACAACTCCGTTGCTATTTTCATAAATGAGTTGGAACAAATTGACGAACAGCAGCAGATGCTTCTTTGGCAGGTCCAAACCAATGTTGCCATTGTCTCCCAGCACTTCTAACAACTCCAAAACCCACGAGTAGGCTCGATTTCTAGCCATGCGGTCATCAATCGTTGTCGAGAAGCAGCCATTTCTGATACACCTATGTGCAACGAGGCGATGTTCAAGCGGTGCTTATGAATGTCCCTTTCTTACAAATTATGAAGGTTGTTCAATCACATGACAATTACTTTTGGTGGAAGGTTGACAAGTTGGGCAAGCCTCAGTTATACCCTTCCAAGAAGATAATAGCCTCAATGCAGATCCTCATATATAGTGTGGCCGCGGATGCGACAGACTAGTACATTAAGATGGTGAATTCATTGTGATTGAAAGTGAAAGGGATTCTATTGGGCTATAGCGGAGGCTTTTAGTGACTTACGCATAGGACGTTGCAAGGTTTCTCCACATTGAAAGATAAGGTGGATCTCTTAGAATATTAGGTAGCCTCGATTGTAAGCACTAGAGGTGGAAAATTGCCTAATGGCTTGGCCCGGACAATGTGCCGGACCTAGTCATTTTCGAAGCTACGCCCAAGTACGACCTGCGGATTTGGCATGCATATTTTGGAATATCTAGTCCAAACGACGACATTAATGTGTTAGCAAAGAGCTAACTCCTTGCGCTACTACCCAGAGACCATCCCTGTTGTCGAACATGTTATAAATATCATTTGATCATTATTAGAAGATAGAAATGAAAGAGGCAAATAGCTATATAGATCCTATGTGATATAAGAAATATTTTTGTGGCTTAATTATCACGAAATAGCATTCTACCAGTCGATGCATCTCAGCATAATAATCGACATGAAACAGAACAATAGCAAGAAGTGCGTATAGACACACGACAATCATCCTTGCTTGAAGCAAATTCCCGACAAAGATACCTGTGCGTATACTGAAATCTCAACTCTTATTCCTCTCTTGCTGATATGGATATCCCAATATCTCTATCACATAACAATTTTATTTCAAATGCTTGTCATGGCTGAGGCACAAACTGAAAACAGCACTTCACAGACACTTCAAGTGCCTTCGATCTGAATTAACCGTTGTGGAGACTTGAGTAACTTCTTCAACGTCTCCACAATACTAGCAAAAGAGGGGCGTTGTGCAGGTTCACTGCAAGGCAGCATGATCGACTTGTTTTCAGTCATAACCAACTAAAGAAGTTATTTATCACGCTGCATGTAAATTATTTAAAGAACAGACAAACATGCAATCAAATCTCTAGACTGCACTATAGGATTTTCAACTTTGAAAGATCAATAAGTACTTACTCGGCCCAGCAAGATTCTATCAGAGAAGCCAACACTGGTGAGGTTCCCTTTGGGATTGCAAGCCTCCTATTTTGGTAAGCAACAGCTCCAACAACCTGAAAGTTTCAAAGGGGTCATGTTAACGAACATATCTATATGGAAAATTTTTCGATAGCTTGGAAAGGAAACCATTTATAGCATATTGGTAAAAGTTGGGTGGAACAATATCTCATATTTTTAACGATTAAAGAATAAAAAAAGAAAAATCTTGTCTTCCTTCCAATTTAATCAATGTTTTGTGCCAAATGTTCTGTTACAGGATCATATTTAATATAAATGGAGATACAATAAAATGTGGCACAATATCGTAAGGAAAAAATGGATAATGAAAAACAAGTTATTGAATGACCTCAATAGGGCCAAGCCCATCCCAAGGCTTTTGCATGGTAACAAGCTCCCATAAAATCACACCGAAACTGTATACATCAGAGTTCTCATTAGAAGACTCTCCAAGAAGAAATTCAGGCGCCATCCACTCGGGCTGAAATGAAAATAAAGTGGGTTACATCGTGATTGAAGCATTGGAAAACAAATGTCGACCTACAACATATTTATTGATCAAATAGCTGATTTTCCATAAAGACCAAGGGATTATTTTCTTTCTAAATCATATATTCATTTACAGTTTATGGAAATAAAAGAGGTAGATAAAGTTAATGACATGTTAATTCAACCTTTATAGTTGAAACTTATTTACTATCATGCTAAGTTGTTTATCCTATCCTTCACTTCATGAAAAAACAAGGTGAGGTATAGTAATTTATTTCCTTCCTCTATAAACCAAAAAGCGACTTGGTAAAAGAGAAAAATGTCTTCTTTACGGGATGGCATGACCTTTATGAAGCAACAAGTTCAGTACATAGAGCAAATCGTAATGAAAACTTCAGTTTCTTCCAGTATATCTTTATCGTGTTCATTTTTCTGGATTTCCAGAACTTGCAGAATCCATTTAAGCACTTGTCTGATCAATATTTAACATGAAACGCCGTGCTGAATTGGCAATTTACCTGGACAAGTTCTATATCTGGGGAGGGGAATAGGGAGAAAAGAGACCCTTAATTCCTCATTCTTACAGGATGAAATAGAACCCATATCCAATTGTGAGAGAGAGAGAGAGAGAGAGAGAGAGAGAGAAACCTACTGTTCCAGCAGCGGACGTAGATGATATCAACGTGTTCCCTTTGAACCTTGACAAACCGAAATCACATACCTGAGCAATGACAGGAAAAAAGTGAGAAATGCAATTGCCCTGTAAATTTTACAGATAAGGCAATGATGTTCCTACCTTTACAGTCCAACTTTTATCAACCAAAAGATTAGGAGATTTCAGGTCCGAATGAACAATAGGCGGTTTAAGACAATGAAGATAATTGATACCCTTAGCCTGCAAGGAACATCTTTTGCCATATATTATGTATATATAAAAAGATAGATAATGAGAGAGAGAGAGAGAGAGAGAGAGAGAGGGAAGTAGTTACATATGGAAACTTTCATTAAGGAGAACATACCACATCCAGAGCCATCCGTAACCTTCGTCTCTGATCTAGAGTTTCCGCAGCAGCTGGCCTGTGGAGAAGTTGGTATAGGCTACCTCTGTTCCATCAGTTCAGATAAGTTTAGAGTGGATTAATTTCCATCAAAAGTATAATCTTGAATTTGTCTCACATGAACTAAAGCTAATATACCTGGGCATATACTCAGTTACAATAGATAGATGTGGATGCTTTGTAACTGCACCCATAAAGAGAACCACATTTGGATGTCGGACACGTTTCATAATCGAAACCTTTAAGATACATGTAAAAGACAAAGTTAGCATTCAAAATCAATTAAAAAGTCCAGTATCTAACACCTTAAAGAACAACGATATGATGGAAAAGGCCCAGCCGTTGTTAGTACTTAATACATGAAAGTGAACAATTTGAAAGAAATAAGTGACTTGCCTGCTTAGAAGCAATTGATAAGTCAACAAGATTGTCAGGATTGATTTGGTTGTATGGCTATGATCTAGATTGCTATTTTAATCTTTAACAACCACGGAAAATTGATATTATTCATCTAGTCAAAATAATTAAGAATTTCAATTGGAGTAATAATAATGTTGAAAATATGAGTGGCTCAAGCTATAGGTTGCTTATGTTCACACGTCCAGGAGAATCATGACTGTCCAAATATTTAGCTAACATTGACATTGAAAACCATCGAAGGAACCTTTGTGTCAATTGCATGAACCTCTTCTTCAAAGACTTCCAAAATTAGAGTACAGTATATTCTCAAGTAAAAAATTGGTCACACCTAGTTTTGATGACTTGGAATTTTATATAGAAATGAAAGATAATAGGCACCTTTAGCTAGTTCATTAGCTTATCATGTCACTTTTGGATTTGAAGTAAACACCATGCTTTGCTTACACGAAGGGCATGGGGGAGAGGGAAATGGTGATTCACACAAACTGAAAAGATCGAAGGACAGAAAAGATCCCTAAACTTGCCTCTCCTTGCATTCCATGCCTTGTTCGAAGACGCCAGGCATTTGGAGATAAAAAACTCTAACTTGAGTGACTAAACCTCCTAAGGTATCGGCTCGATTGTCAGCCGCTAATATTGCTTGTTCTTGTACTCAGATGTAAAAATATGCGTATGTTAGTATGCAGGCCAAGAACACTTAGCAATGAACGCTCATTCCAATGAGTAGGGTTAATAGGTTAATATTTAGGCCTTCTTTAGCAGCATATCCTCAACCAAACAAGTTCTCACCGAGAAGAGGCACTAAAGCCTAGACTATCTCAACTAATTGTAACTAAAATGAAGAACCCGGAGCAGAATGGATGAAAAAGGCAAGAAGAGAACACTAGACAGACAAGGAGGAAGAGGAACTTTATCTGACATTGTTGCACCAGTGTAATGGTGTATCATGAATATCTAGCTCAACATTTCAATGAGTTCAAACACTTTCTTTATCAAGCAAGTATCTATTTGCTACTTCTTTGGTTTCCTCTCTGCATGATCTATGTCTTCTTCAATCAAAGCTTGCGATAGGTTCAACTTCTTCCTCCAGCAAATAGGACGTTATGCATTCTCCCTCTTATATTGTACTTGAGTTCATGCTTGACCTCTTTTTCTTAGTTACTGGTGGTTAGCCTTATGCGGATGCTATAATTTCCCCTTTCAGACATGATAATCTTACTATGGCACACATTTTAGCATTTGAAGTTTGTTCCTAGGTCAAAGATGTCCACTATGTCAGACCTCTACTTTAAATAGTTCTGCGGGTGGTCCATGAGAAGAAATTGCCCATTGTTGGGAACAGTAAGATTGTCCAGCTTTGTGTTCTCAGTCTAAGGGTAGGTTTGGTCACATTCACTTAATCAGAGATAGAGAAGTTGAGTAATTCATTTGTTAATTTTAGTCAATGCCCAGCATTTGGTACTTCTGTAAGCCAGGCTCCCTATTGTGATGTGTGACACATTCATTGATGACCATACAAGAATCTGTTGGGTTTATCTCCTAAAATAAAAACTAAGGTCCATGATGCAATAAAAAAGTTTAACTGTCGAGATCCAAACAGAATATCAGACTCAAATTCAAATCCTTCGAGACAATGGTGGGACATAATATTTAATACTGTACTAGGAGGCTATTTAATTTAAAACGACATAATCCATAAGAGTTTGTACATCACTATTCAACAACAAAATGGAGTGGCTGAATGTAAAAATAGACATCTTCTTGAAGTGGCCTGAGCTCTAATGTTCACTTCAAGCATGCCAAAAAAGTTCTGCAATCCTACTATTAGCAGTTAATTTAGATTGGCCACTTCAACACTTGGCATAAAAAGTAATTTATGAATGTTGAATTGAAAGAAGAGATGTATATGGGCATACCACAGGTTCGTAACACCATTCAAGATGGTAAAATCTGCGAATATAAAAGAAAAATTTTCTCTATGATCTTAAGTAGTCTCTGAGAGCTTGATTCAGTAGATTCGCCAGAGTGATTATAGTGCAAGGATATCCACAAGGGCACTCAAATTATACCATGTTTGTCAAAAGTTAGCAACGGATGGTACCAGAACCATGTTGACCATATATGTTGGCAACATAATTCTCACAAAGGGTAATCTAGTCAAAATGGGGAGAGTAGATTCTTGCTACAAGAATTTGAAGTAGAGGACTTCAAACAGATGAGATACCTAACTAGCCAGGTTGAATAAAGGGATCAGTGTATCTTAGATGAAATATATCTTTTATCTTCTTCTAATAAAAACCAGCGTGCTTAGGTTGTAAGCCGAGTGACAGCCCAGTTGGATACATAGAGAACTTCCGGAAATGAAGGAGAATCAGCCCACCTAGACAGATATCATAGGTTTGTAGGTAAATTCATCTACTTATTACAGGCTAGACCCGACATTGCATTTGCAGCTAGTATAGTAATTCAACACATTCACTAGCCAACGGAGAATTATTTGAAAACAATATAGAAGATCCTCAGATATCTTAATTAGTGTGTGTATATACATAGTCTGTCCTTAGGCTAGATATGATTGCAGCAGATTTTTTCCCCTTTGCGAATTATGGTACTTCCATATTGTAACCTTTAGTTCAATGTAAAATAAGAAAAAGAAAATAACTCTTTCTTCCATTCCATAACATTGAAGGTGATTTCTCACTTATAACATTATACCTCAAGAACAAGATCTAATCTGATGGTAGTAATTGTTTTTACATGTATTCTTCCAACTCCAAATCTCTTATCACCTTTAGTTTCTTATCTTTCAACACTTTGAACTGTCGGTGTCGCACAAGAAGATCTTCAATAGTACTTAAACCAAATATAGAACTCGCCATAATCAATAATTTGATTTCAAAGTTTAAAACCATGAGTTTTTGTACCTGTGTTTGGGATCGATTTTCCCACGTAAAACACTCCAATACTAGTTGTTGGGGAAACCATCTCTGAAAACACTCAGCCATGTAGCCCAAACAAATTCAATTCACGAAAAAGGAGAAAACAATAATTTAAAGTGATTAGACAAACTACCTGCAACCATGGAAGATGAAATTTTATAGAGACCTCACAATGAAATATTTCCATTAACCTCCCAATCTCTTCCTATAAAAAAAAGGTAGAGTAGTTTTACAAACCACGTAAACTTACCGTAGCGTCTTCGTTAAGTCTTCTTAATTTTCTAATCCTTCGTCTCTAAATATAGTTTTACTTGGCCGCAGGTTTTCCTTCTCTGTTGATTTATTTTTGCTTGCCTGTCATATTTTTATGCTTCTCAACAAGGTTTGTATACGTAATCCAAATACACACCAAGGAATCCTAATTACCATATTTTTATTTGTGTGCAAGACGTTGTGGTGATTTTAAGGTGACAGAAAAGTGAACATTGCTGTTGAGTTTGCTACTACAGCAGGCAAGCACTATTTCTAAGATTGGCATCACTGCTGAGCTCATCTCTATTTTACTTGCATTGCCTTTCTGTCCAATATGCTCTTCTCTGCTCTTCTATAATGAGCTTATATGTGTCCTCTGAACAAAACATTTTGTCCTTGTACTAGATTCTACTTCTCCCTTGAGCTCCAATGGTCAGGCTTCTAGTGCTAAGATATTTTTTGCCTCCAAACAGGTGGGTACATATTATCTCATTATTCTAGGATATATAACATCAACAGCAATTAGTAACACAATAGAATAGTTGAAAATGTACAGTTTCCTGGACGGAGAATAACTATGCATCCTGAATACATTTGCCACCAAATAAAGGAAGAAATGGAAGTTAACAATCCAAGTCAATATGGTAATAGCACTAGCGAATAGACCAACAAAAATAATCTACACACACACACACAATGCCAGAGTTGTTGCCATTTTTGGTTTTCCCGCTCTTTTTCACTTGCTAAAACTGGCATCTCAGCTTGACCATTTAATAATTCTTTTGAAGATCTTGGCCATCCGATCTTTTCATAATATATAGACTCTTAATATATTTTATTAATTAGATATATTTAATCAATATTAATATTTCTAGAATTATCTTCTTATTCCAAAACTAAATTTCCTCTCCATTTCTGCTTTAAATCTCGGCTCCATAATTAAGTCAATCACTTCAAATCCATTTGCCATCAATTTCTACTTCTACTTTTTTTGGCAAGTTCAAATAGTTTGTGCTCGAAGAAACAAGTATAACCTCTGCATTCAAATGTTGGAATTTTGAATCCATCTACTATGTTTATTTGTGTGTTTCCTATTTTATTGTGCTTTGCTCCTGTTATTTAGTCTAGTCTTTTATGGAGTTTGTAAGCCGATTAAGACGTCTATTTAAACACTTCTACTATCATCTTTATGTTTCAATGCGTTACAATTTAGAAGATAAACCGTTCTATGAGTAGCAATTCAAGTACTTTAACTTATTTTTATATAGTCATATTTGTTCGTAATTTAACCGATTTGAGGAATATGCATGTATTATCTTTCATCATTAATTCAAGTTATGTTTATCATATGTAACATGTATTATTTTCTTTGTTAAGTTAGTGTGTTTATTTCCATATCGTTATTTTTTATTGTTCATTTAGTAAGTTATTATATTCAGCTAAAGTCTACTTATTATGGTTTTATGTTAAGCATTTTTACTCCATTTAAATGGGATATATTATCTGGTATTGTCTACCCATGCAACGAATGGGTGAAATTACTAGTTAAACAATAATGAAATGATGTAATTTCAATAATGGAAGCTTGTTATGCTCATACCTCCCTCAGGAACTCCTTCAACTGATCATCTTGAAAATCCTGGATAGTGAGAACTTTCACAGCAACATCCTGGAATGATAACAGGTAATATT
Organism: Nyctanthes arbor-tristis; assembly: GCA_963692815.1. Taxonomy (NCBI): domain Eukaryota; kingdom Viridiplantae; phylum Streptophyta; class Magnoliopsida; order Lamiales; family Oleaceae; genus Nyctanthes; species Nyctanthes arbor-tristis. The sequence goes on from CAVNYN010220156.1 coordinate 21,514, forward strand.
TCATTGACCAATGGATTTCACACGCTAATTCTAACAGATTATACTAGACAAGGCAATGTTAATTTCTTCTCTCCGTGAATTCAGAAAAGTTATGACTTTCCATTTCTTGTTTTGTTGTGTTGACATGTTTGTCAATCTTCTTTTATTAAACTACCTATTGTTATAAGAGGCATTAACGGTGGTAGAGAGGTTTCATGAAACCACTAAAGTAGCAGTTTTAGCCCAGAGGCAACCTCACCAAAACAGCAATTTTCTCTTTAAAGAGCTCCGTTGAATAAATAAAAGCAAAGATGTAATTGTTTCCACAAGAATGAAACAAAGGTCAAAGATACGATTACCATTCCTTAACATCTCATACCTCAATGAAAGTGATATAGTTAATAAACTTTTCAGGGGCGGAGAACACTGCCAAACTACCATACATACATCTAAAGCATACCAAAAATCTTCAGATGCAGCAAAAAAGTTGGCGTCCAATTCGAATTACTAAAGTTTTAGTATGCAACTTGCACTATCGGTGCAATGAAGTTTCAAGTAATAAATATAAAATCCGAGTGAAAGGTAATTAGAAACAATACGCAAGTCTAACCGATTCGTGCCATTTAGCTCGATGCACTGTGCCAAAAGAACCTGTAAGAGGAAATATGAATTAGTAACGACCCCATTTTTCCACAGAAACAGTATATAGTTTACAAGTATACACAATCAGAAGGTTACCAGCACCAATACGCTCCTTGATGCGCAATTCATTCCATGGAATCTCAAGCCAATCCATTGAGAGAGAAGGCTCAATATCTGAGTGTATTGGAATGATTGCAGCAGGTTGTTTTCTGTCATCCTGATGCAATTCATGATGTCCATCAGAACTTTTTTGTGAGAGATGATAATAGTAGGAGAATGTCAGCTTACTTACAATTTTCTTTCCAGACACACCAAGATCTTTTCTGGAAGTCTGCTTGGGAGCAATTTCATCACCTCCAGGCATCGTCTGCGATATTTCAGCAGAAGCAACGTCCAGATTTTCAAATGCTGATTCTTTAGTAACTTCCACAGCTCTGCTCATTTTACCTGCAATTTCTGACGAGCTAATATTCTTCACTTTAAACCTTTCTTCTTCACTGCCTGCTGACATGTCGTCAAGTTTTAAGATACTGAAGAACTTATTTTTCATGTCTAATTGTTATAGTTTTCTCTAGCAACTTAAAATAAGCAACTTCTCTATAGTATTAACAAAGCCAACAAGCATGCGTCTTGCAAAAAGTTATTGGATAGTAAAGAAACAGTAGAGATTTTACATCATTTCTGGATCAATATCTAGTAATGAAAAGATGATATGCAGTTCATCATACTTCATATGCTAACGAACTTATGCATTTTGGAACTGCAAATATCAGTTTCTAACTAGAGATAATCCAGGCAGCCTGAAGAGTCCTAACAGTAGTATCCCTCACCAAATAAGTTACTAATCAGTATTGGTAGTATTTTATTTCAGAACCAATAGTATCTGTATAAAAATAATGTTCCATGACTGCCAATGTTTTCCGTCTAAATCATAATGTTCTGTTACAGTAAACAACCAAGCTCCGGATTATATCTTTCATGTCAGCATTCATTATAGATCATATAAAACTCGAAAAAAAAAACCTTAGAAGTATGTAAAATATGGAAAACCTGAACGAAGAGGATTGTCAGAAGACGAGTACTTTGAGATCATACTACTGATTTCCTCATTCACGTCAGCTTGTTGAAATTCCTTTAAATGAGATATATGAAATGGTGAAGGCACCAGAGTACATACTTCATTTATTGACATATCTGGACCATAGACGTTTCCTGGTTCCCCAACTAGATCAACTATATAAGATATAGCATGGTTAAACCCCAAATAGAAATACAATGTGTAAAGACAATCTATATACTTAAGCATAGTTGCTCATGACATGTTGTTCACTGGCATATAGTTCTGATATCATAACAAAAGCATTTGAAGTAATCTGAGAAAAAGAAATACGACGACTGCCCGCGCAAAATTTATAACTACATATAAAAGAGTCACTAACCCGATTTCTTACTGAAGCTACCAAGTAAATGAAATATCCGTTTGTAAACTTTAATAAACAGAAAATAACTACAAAGGTGCCCCATTCTGAACATGTCTTAGATACGGTGAGTCGTATATAAGTAAGACAGCTTTATAATGTAAAAATAAAAGTGGTCCTATTCAGTGGAGTCACTTAGTAGACGACAATCGTGTTTAACTGCCCGCCAAATCTCTCTTTCCCTCTGGTTTCTTTTTCATCATAGACAGCAAAACCAAAGACGAATAAAAGCATGGCAAGGAACAGTACTCCAATTCTAATTACCACCCTTTGCCAATTCCTGATGTCACCTAGTTAGCCAAAAAAAAGACAGGTAAAGATAACACCACAAGAATGGTTATATTATTTTACCTCGATAGTTCATTTTCACCATCTATTTTGACAAGACATGAAGATCGATGGTCTGAAACACAATATTTGCAACCTCTAGTAATGCGACACGGCAAACCCACAGAGTCCGCTAGTTTCTGGAACCAAAAAAGAAACCATCTGTTCAAATTACTCATGTCTTAGTATTATTAGCTTCTTCATGCAAAGTAACTTGATCAGTTTTCTGTTCACACCATAACTGAAAAGGTTCCACAAATTATGTTAAATATATAGATGACTATTTCCCCATGTTATATGTATAGACTCTTTAATTCGGACTGCAATTAATTTCTCCTGACGTCAGAGAAAAGACGAGTAAAACGTTCTTAGAATATTTGATCCAACTGAAAGCAATCAATCCTATGTTAGCCTTCTATATCTATTTTGAAATAGAAACCAAATAAGTTGAAATGAGTGGCAGGAACTGTGTAGGACTTCCGTAAAATATGTGGATAGAAATGTTTGATCAATTTCTATTTTGAAATAAAAATAGAAGATTATTATGAGCTAACAGCAACTGACTTTGAATGTCAAAAATCCTAACTGGAAATTTAATACGTCCACTTATGCAAACAATCATTTATATTGATAGAACAATTTTAAATGCATTAATACCACTTCCTGCATCAAACAATTGGATTAATAAAAAGGCCTCCTTGTTAGTAGAAAACAGTATCTATCTAACCACCTTAAAGAGAATTGCACGGTGTCTGCAGAGTCCCATGGACAAGCTACCAATTGGGAGAACAATGCACTTCTGGAAATCCTTTAGCCTCTTGCTAACTAATTTCCAACCATCATGAAGGTCACCATGCTCCACAGGAAATGCGCCCCTTATATTAGAAAACACAATCTTCCGGTGATTAAGTATGCCAAATCTCAGCAACTAATAATAGAAAATTAATTCTTACCCCATATATACAGACACAAGTTTGCCCAGCTTCTTGGCCAAAGCCAATGAATTCTCTGCAGAAAAAGATATCTCTTGGGATATACATTCGAGCTCCTTGAGCTGTGAGTCCCCACATTGATCAATAAGAACCACCTCCATCGGCATATCAGTGGATTCAACTGTCTTAAGAGCCATAAGAGAAGGCATTCTTCTACCTTCCTCCAACTCATTGCACATCAGCCACAAATACGGATTGATGCCCAAAATGTTGTAAAATCCATCTGTTATCTGGTCAGAATACGACAAGCAACCGTTTACCTGAGAAGAAAATCATAAAACCATGAACCTCTGAAGAAGCAAAGCCAATTCTAGGATAGCAGGAAAGGAAGAGAAATAGCCCTAAAAATCCTAAATCTGCTATTGTATTAATTGATTTCACTATAATGAGAAAGAGAGCGTACCCAAAAACGATAGGAAACAGTTTTGGCATCAGACGATCCAGTTGCAAGACCCGCAGCACCTTTAAACTCTGGCAGAAACAGAAGCTCACCAGCAAGCGTTGCTTGCTCAGACAACCTTTTCGCGAGTGTGAGCAGCAAGTAATAACTCTCTTTACACCTTTGTCCCAATCCTTCATCAACATTATCCTCTCCTCCTTCCTTTTCTGCTTCCTCTGTTCCCGCAGATTTCTCATGTTTTCCAGCTCTAGTACTCGACGAATTCCCCGCAATACTTATATTCTTCACCTGATGATCCGCGCTAGCATTGCTCCCATCCATTGACAAGTGCCCATCAACGTCAAATCCATGCCAATGATCTTCCCTAATAATTGATTTTCCCAAGGCCAGTTGGCTGTCACAACCAACCACCGGTTCCAGCACAGCCTTTGGCGTTGGTGGCGACTGTAAAAATTGTTCACACTCTTCCTCTTCAATGCCATAGTGATTGGCCGGTCCCACCTTCGCCTGATTATTAACATGATAGGATGATTTTTCTTTCGTTTTCTTCTCTTCCAGCCAATTGACAAAAGTAGCCAACTGCTTTCCGTGAATTTGGTCGCCCTTGAACCGATGACGGATAGTTTTGCTATTCCCAATATTGTTGAAGTCCTTGGCATCACCACCTTCAGAAAATTTTCCATTGCTGGATGCCAAATTCTTCCCTTGATCTAACAGGAACTTAGAAGATTCATCAAATTTGCGGTCAGGAAATTGTCTCGGGAAAATATAAGTCGTTCGATGGGGCATTTTTTCACCAGCCCCGGCAACAATTCGTATACAAAAATGAAATCAGCAAACTTCACTGCTTTTCCTCGACAAAATTTTCAGTTTCCTGAGTTTCTTTTTTCACTTTTTTTAGATCGATCAATCCCTCTTGCCGAACTCCAACAAATCCATCTACCTTCAACCAGAATCGTTAAAGCTCCAGCAAGGGAAGATGAATGGAACTGCAGAACCAAATTTGCAACAACAAAATGTAAATTCAAAGCTAATGGGGAATAAGTATAATTATAGTATGCAATGAATATACAAATAGAAGAATAATGTTTGAATCTGTGCATGCAATTTCTTTATTCAGAGAACGGATTCTGTGAGAAAAAGAAGACAATAGTCACTGGGAAATTGAAGCAACAACGCATATAATGGAAGCCGCAGTCGCTAACGTGCGCTACACCCTTATTTTGCGCCAAAATGGAAACATTTGTTTGCCCTTTTTCCAGTGGTTGACATAAGTAAAAATTAAAGTAAGCACGTTTGAATTATGGGTAAATTTCACAAAAGCTCCCCAACTTTTGTAAAAAGTAATAATTTCATCACTATCCTTTTTTTCAAATATATAGATCCCCTAACCTTTTAAAAACATACCCAAAAAGTCTTTATATGTTATTTTTGTCAATTTTCATTGTTCACTTTTCCTATGAAGACAATTTTACCCTTTATTTAAATTAAAAAAATAAGAACACAAATTTTAAATATTTATTTTGATCTCTCTGCAACTTACTCTTTCACACACTTATACATATTCACCGTATATCATTTTCTCATCTACTCACTTTACAAAGGTTATATATACATATTGATATACATTGATAAATATATATCATCTTTTCTATTCACTTACTTAACACCAGCACCACTAGTGCTATAGTCATTTTAGGCATGAACTATCTGAAGTTTAAATAATTAAAATGCGATTAATATTTAAGTTATAGAAATTGGAACGATTAAAAATGTATGAATTTTTCTTGCGGAAAAAATTGAAGGTTTGAATTATTGATTTTTAAAAAGAGAGGATTTTTTCCCCTTTATTTCCACTACAACCTTTCTCATTCTACATTTTTACATCTGGATAAAGTTAAAAAAAGAGTAACTAATCGGAAAAAATAACAAAATTTTTCATTCTCCTATTTAAATCTTTTGGATTTTTTAAAAGGTTTTTGAACTAATTTCCTTTTATTTCACACAGCGAGGGTAAAATTGTCACTTGGTAAGTATATAAATGTGAAAATAGATAGAAATTGCCCATAGGACCTTTTGTGTATATTTTTAAAAGGTTGGCACTTATATGTTTGAAAAAAATTAAAGATGAAATTGTTATTTTTTGCAAAGGTTAGGGTCCTTCTGTAAAATTTACCCTTGGATTATTTGATTTAACTAATCATGTTCTGTCATGTGGATTAATACTTCGTATCAGTGGTGCTGTGTAGCATTATTTATTGTAAATGTCTCTTATTTTTTCTGAAAATGATCTCTGTAACGGGATTTATACGATCACGTGTTAGGAACATACATGTAGGTTCCTCCCATTGTTTTTAATTCTTTTATAAGATTGATCTTTTTTATCCTTCTTCTTTAAGACTCTCTTTTCTTTCATCATTTTCTTCTTTTAAGTTGTTTTTAGGATTATGTTACGTATTCACCCCACATTTACCCTATTGAATTTCTTATATATATCACGATAAATTGGTAGATGTGAGATGGAAATGAAATGGAATGAACACATTTCATTAATCATTATCCTTGTTTTTAATTCCTTTATAAAATCATTCTAACTTCCTCCTCATCATTATTATTTTTAACGTTTTACAAATTCCCCAAGTCACTGTGGTTTCTTGAAAATCACATTTTTTTTTTTTTTGGTTTCTTAGAAAAATATAATTTTAGCTTGTTAGTTTTCAAATATTTAGGTTTAGGTAAACGGATTTTCCTTCAAACTTTCATGAACTTTTCATGGTTTCGAAAGGAATGAATGCACAAGTTTCATCACTAAAATACTCCCTCCATCCCATAAAGATATTTCCCCTTTGTTTTTCACATAGATTAAAAAACATAACATGTTGTTAGAAATGCACAATTTAAGAATATGTTTCCTAATACGCCTTTTGATTTATTTAATAGTTCACTTTAGATTACATAATAAATAAGGATATTTTATAAAACTAAAAAATTAAATAAGAAAAGTGGAACATAATCTGGGACGGATAAAAAGGAATATATGAATATCTTTTTGTGATGGAGAGAGTATAAGGTTAGGAAATTTTTCTACCACGACGGTGTGGAGTTTTATAGCATTACCTGTTGGTCTTACTTTTGAAGTGAACTAATAAGAAATAAGTAGTTGACCCCAATGGTAGATGCTATTTTTCGAGTTTGCTAGCTGTCTCTAAAATAAGGGAAGGTGTTATAACGATACCAATAGCTGACAATGGGGTTGGATTTGAACTCTACAATGTGAATGTGAAAGACTTGTAATTGATATGTATAATTCTTTTTCAAATTTGAAATATATAATCCACTACCAATGTGAATGTGAAGATTTTAAGAATTTTTAATACAATTCATGAGAACTGATCTCCTCCCCCAACACCAAGAACAAGATATAATGCTCTCAACTGATGTGACAATCTCATGTTAGCACCACATCAGTTCGAGTGATCACATCATCACCTGAGCTGATTTGGCAAACATAAGACATTAATTACATAGCTAGGGAGGAGATCAATTCTATACAATTGGTTGCGTAAGAAAAAACAAACTGTGACGTGATACCCATCTACTAGTTTTGAAAAAGAAACATACATATGCAAAGTAGAATCACACTTTAAAATATTTGAACTCTTCCCTTTGATAACGTGATATATAAATTAAAAAGGGAGATGAAGAACATGAAGAGAAAAATATCTGGAACTGTGTATTATGACGGGAACCAAAACCCTATTTTTATACAAGTTAAGGTGGGGGTGGGGGCGGAGCTAGAGTTGTGGAGAAAAAAATAAAATACTTATTAACTAATTAATGATTACAACAATTATTTAAAAATAAATATTTTGTGAGAACTTAGAAACTTTGTTGGAGGACGAGGCGATGAGCATTGTTTGTGTCAAGCTCATCTGGCTCATGCACCTTATGCCGCGAGTATAGTTGGCAAAACTACAACAAATTTCATTTCCATACTTCCTTTATACATGTAAGGCGTATAAAATTTATAAATGCACCCTTTAATTTGCACAGACCACTAAAAATTGTCATACAAGGTGTGTATAAATTTTATACACCTTAATTATTCTATCCAAATAACATTTCTCTATCTCGTTAAGAGTTGATTCACTTCAAATCATCTTTCTTATTTCTTGTAGCATCTTCAATGCACAAATATATAATGAGGAATCCTGTTTTGCAACATATCACATCACTTTTACATCAATTGTAATAGTAATTTTATGTGTCACACGTCTTTTTTGTCATACTTTTTGTCTCTTTTTTATCTAAATAGAATTATTCATAAATAAATAAATAATGTGTACGGGAAGAGAAGGGAGAGATTGACACAATTTAAATTTTCCATGTCTTCTTTCTCTCTTTATTGTTTTTTCGCATTGTCCTTGAAAACAATGGGTTTTTAATTCCTCTTTAGATTGTAATTTGTGTATTTATTTTGGGAGTCCTTCTACGGAACTAGGTGCTTGGTTCCTTATGGAGCCAGGGCGGGTGAAGTGTAAACACTTCATTGGGCGCCTGGCTCCATAAGGAACTAGACACATGGTTTCTTAGAATTTTTGGACCCCCAAACCTACCTGTGCTAGGTTCATAATTAGCCAAGAATAATATTTTTGGTATTTCTGGAGTACTAAAGATTTTTCTGCAAATTGGAAAAAGTTCCTAAAAAAATAAAATTAATTCACACGTACATTCAAGGATCTCATTTTTGTTATTATTTAATTAGGCTCCAAAACCCACTTGTGGGAGATCGGAAGATCTTGAGTTCCTTGGAGTAGAAGAATTTTTTGCGTGACTTGGAAGAAACTCTAGTAGCTCTTCCGATCTCCAAACTCAATGCTCTTAACCAATTATCTAGAATTCATATGTGGATATATAGGCATCAATTTGTTATTTAATCTGTGCCCCTAAAACCCACGTGTGAATTCTTAATTGGCTAAGAATATCAAGTACTAGAGTTTTTTCTATGAATTAGAAAAAGCTCTAGTACTTTAAGAGTACCAAATCAAGAATCTACATGCAGATTTACTGGTCGTAATTATAATTTAATTTGGACTAAACAACTCAAATGTGAGTTCTTAATTGACGAGGAGTATGGAGTGTTAGCACTCCTACAGAACCAGAATTTTTTCCTTATGAATTTACAAAATGTTTGCCCTTATACTTCGATTTTAATATTTAGTGGAATGCTCTTTTTCCCGTATCATGGGACCGTGATTTTTCTATGAAGGATTTCAACTTTGTAACGTGTGTCATTTTCTAGGATAATTTAATTATTATTCAAAATGTCTATGTGATCAATTACCCTTGTATTATGGTCAAGACCCATCTGATCTAAGTATGCTAGTTAGATTCCCTTAGTCAAAGTATGTTTGACTAAGGGTTCGATTTCTCTCTCATGCGATTCCTTTGTAATTTCAAAAAAAGAATAAAAAATAAATATCCTATTCTCTGTATACTTCTGACCTAGCGAGGCACATCTAGCTTCAATTCTGGTGGCTTAGTATCTCATATTAACATCCAGATTAGTGATACTCGTTGATTAGCTAAAATTAATCGGTATATTTAGGATGTAACTCAATCCATCACTAAAGAAAATAGCTCGACTTGAACACGTCACTATTTCTTTCTCAACTTATAATTCTCCATTCTCGCTAAACAACCGTTTCTCCCGAGACTTCTAACCCGAATTTGTGAAACCATGATTCAACATTTTAAAATCGAACATCATCACGGGGAAAAACATATGGAGGTGTGACAATGGGATCACTCTTATCCTATGAAATATTTTATTTTCATGATTATTTTTTAGTTTTGTCCATAGAATTTGTTAAAATAGCATATACATTAGAAAGAATTTGTTAAAATAGCATATACATTAGAGTTACTATAAACATTATGAGTTTATTTAATTTTATTATTATATTATAAAGGGATTGAGCTGAGAGTATAGTATGGAAAGTCTATTTGAATACCCTAAAGACTATATAGGTCTAGATAACATTACATCTAGACTATATTTATTTTTATTTTATAGGGGGGTGTATGGTTTAAAGGGAAGGGAAATTCGGAGAGGAGCGGGTGTGGTTTGAACCCCATGCCTCCTTTTTGGAATGCGAGCATCTTAACGACTACGTACGCCACAGTTCAAACCACGACAACGTTACAAGTTTATTTAACTCTTACACATAAATAAATAAAATTCATAGCACAAAGACTGATGCCGCAAAAAGTATCTGATTCCCCTTATTAGTGAGTGTCCTAATGCTCTAAATCGTAATGCATAAAAAATTTCAAGGTCAAGCCTCGAATTTAGACTCGCTTAAACGAACCCATGCGTGATAAAGAGTGATAAATGCATGATAAAACACAAAGTGTAATGAAGCGAGCTTTTTAGAACAAAAGATGTCAGTTAGCATACCCGTAGAACTCTTCTCTACGTTGGTAAATGGTGTTATAAAAGTGTCATATGTTAACATTAGAACGAGGCTGAGACAAACAATATTTATTGAAAATTCTTTGACCAACTACCCAAACCGAATTGCATTCCACCCAACAAAAGAGTTAGCTTGGATTGGGATAGCCTCAATGTGAACATCGCTCATCATCGCAGATAGTTGGTCATTTATGCCTGACCGATTTGAACCTTTAAAAATGCAAGTTTATCATGTTAAAAGTTGGGGGTATCGTCATTGGAGAAGACTTTTGAGAAACGACGGTCAAACCCTTGCTCCCTATGAAGTCACCACCAACCCAATCAATTTTTTTATTTCTTGAACAATAATAGCATATTATTTATTATACATACACATAAAAAATATCAATTTCCCATCACACGTCTAGCCCATTAATGCACAAGTGACGGGGAAATCATTTGTCCTACTAGAGTTCTGTCTAACATTCTAAAGGCCTCAAACGAATTTTGTGTAAGGAGCCTTGTCCAAGGGCGTAGCCAGGGGGACCTTGTTGGGCCTAAGCGCACCCCCTCCGGGTCTAAAATATTTTTTCTTCGTACTTGGGATTTAAAAAAAAGGGAAAATCATACTAATGGTTTAGCCGTGAACTTCGGCCCAACCCCACCATGTCGACTGGTTACGCTACTGGCCTTCTCACAATATATAATACTAAAATGACATATAAAGAATACTATATGTCTATTCATTTTTTGGACTAAAACCATCAAGGAAATTATTCTGAAATTAATTACAAGTACAGAACTAAAACTATTAGAGATATTATATTATATCTAATGAATATCACATGTTTATTCATCTTTCCACTAGTAAAAATGTGGCTTTCTGTGACGGAAAAATCCGTCATTAAAGCATAAAATTCCATTGGTAAAGGCTATCAACGACGGAAATAAGCCGTCGAAACTTTTGTCGCTATTGGTCACGTCGCTGATGCCTTCTAATGGAAAAAAGAACTCTGTCGGAACAGTTCTGACGGCCAGCTTTCTGACTCAATTTCCGACAGCTACAATTCCATCTCAAATATGGACGGAACTACGTCGTCGAAAATTGCGACGGTTATTTTTCCGTCGCAAATTTCCAACGGTAACTTCCCGTCAGAAATTGCGATGGTGATTGGCCGTTGGAAATTGCGATGATCACTTTTCCGTCGCATGTTACGACGGTTTGTTGGCCGTCGGAACTTGCAACGGTACAGTGGCCGTCGGAAACATGTTGCAACACCGTCAATCAGAACTCAGTCAGAAAGTACCAATCCTAATGCATTTTGTGAAACTGCTGTTTTTACATATATTTTCAGACCTTCACCATGATAGACTATAATTAACATTAAATCTACTACATAATATTTGCAACTAAGAAATCAACACAACTTAATAAAACATTTATATATACATAACATTAGTTTGTCAGTAGATTCATAAAATGCATTGCAAATCCAAATTTGTCCAAAAGTTGCAATGCACATAGCCAAAAGATACATATCAATCCCTATCAACAATAAATTTATAGAATGCATTGTGAAGTGTCAAAGGCTATACAAAATGTGCAATGCATGTAGTCAAAAAGTCTTGACATACCACACTTCCTCCTACCCTTTAGAACCTGACCCTGAAGCAGCATTCAAAATATTGGCAATAATGTTTGGGTCTTGGAGAATCAATCTAACTCTTTCACTAATTTGTGCCTCCATCTCTCTCTCATCTCAGCCATCTCTGTCCTTTGTCTTTCCTCCATCTCACCAATTCTTTCTTCCAATTGTTGCTTATCATGCTTCAAGTCAGCCACTTGGTTTTGCAAGTCAACCACTTGACTGTCAGGGAGGTTCTTGCCATTTCTATTGCGATGAGAAGAGTTTACAATCTGCGTTGCAATTTCAGTATTCCCCAACCCGTACACCCTACCCTTCCGCAGGCCATTGCATGCTTGAGTCCAAGCTTCTACGTCAAAACTTGGATGCGCAGTCGAGTCCGGACCATACTTCTCATCAACAATCACATTATACTTATCCTGTAAGAATAAATTACTAGTAGTTATGAAGAGAATGCAACATGGAAAAACCAGAAAAGTAAAGAAATATTTCTACAGTTGTGGAAAATACGACAAAATTCTCCATTAAATCCTTTCAGCTGAAACTATAATTTATTTATATTGAATTATCTTGTCTAAAAGTTTTTAAGATGGGTCATGCATTCATTTTAAACTTTCCTTAACACAACCCATGATGTAATCTCGAGTTTGAGTTTCCTATATTTTACAATCTGAATATTTTTCATAAAAATGGATGTGAGCAACACTAGATAATTTTTGCTTGCTATATAGCATGATGAATCTCCTCATCTCAAGGGACACAGTTAATTATCTAAATTTAGTGTATGTTCATTTCTTACTAATGCATGGGCATCTACCTTGACTCGGAAATTCTCATTCGATTAACAAATGGCATAACTACTTTAGACTCTAATGAATACATCAGCGTTTGACATGAAAGCTAAAAGCTTGATCAACTTGAACAAATATCTGAAGAAAAAAATTTCTACAGTTTATTTGTTGCTTATCACTCATTATTGTTCAATTATAAGAATGAACTGAATGCCATATATAAGTGGTGAGGATTAATTTTGACATTTGAGTTTTTATATATGACCAAAGCTCGTTAACCTAATACAAGTGATGGTAAGTCTTTCTGGTTATATTAAGTCCGAATATATGAACAAACATCATTAAAGATGTGTTTTCGAGAATGTAAGCATGGAACAATATTTGTATAAAAATAATCAGATAGAAATAAATCCACAATCTTTGCGTCATATTAACTACTGGAATAACATATTAATTAACATAGATGAGCAGATAATGAGACAAGGAACTTATAAATGATAATAGGTAAAAATTAGAAAGACGGCTGAAAACTTGATTAAAAGAATTCATTTCCAGTTTCTTATCCCATTTGAAACCTTGCCACAGATGGATTGCTGAACAATTAATTTGTTGGGTTCCCAAAAGGCAAGAGACAATAAAAATAAAATAACACTGTATTTAAACTTCAACATTTCTTATTCACATTTGAACCATTTTAACCGTTGCTAAGATATAGAACCAGAGAGCACATCCAGGAAAGAAGAAAGGAACAAAAATTACTGGAAGATTCGGGGTGAAGGATCAGCCGCATAGTTCTTCAATTTAGCACTTAGTGTAGTAAACAACAACAGGAGAAGTATAATGGAAGTAAACAGGAAAGAAGATCGGTAAATAGCTAGCTGTAATAATCTCTGAAAATCTTCCAATTTTTGGCAAGAAAGTGAGTAAAAGTCATATAAAAATGGGAGCAGTTTAGTATTAACAAGACAACAGAAAACTGGATTTAAAGAATTCATTTCCAGTTTATTTTCCCCTTTGAAATCTTGTTACATTTGGATTGCTTAACAATTAATTTGTTGGGTTCCTAGAAGGCAAGAGATACTTGTCATACAGCTCAAAAATATTGAATCAAAGGACGATTCTCGGGAAAGAAAATTGGATCCTTGTCACCTTGTTTCCTGTAATTGTCATGGCTAATTGTAGTAAAGAGGACAGTATTTTTGGTGTATGTTATACAAAGAGGACAGTGTTTCCCAGAAAAATTTCATATTCATCTGCAATAGAGCATCTAAAGTTGTATTTTAACTGCTCTACACTCCCTTTAAATACATAGTATGAGGTTATCTACATGTCCACATTCTAAACATAAAAATAACAGTGACCAATTTTTACTTACATGAGTTTCTTGTGACCTTTCATCTATAAATTCCCCATTAACTTTCTGGTGTGTCTTCAAAAAAACTTCCAGAGGAGTTGGTTCAGCACCATCCTCGGACTTCTTCTTTTGCATGAGGATATCGAAGTTCAACAAGGTGTTGGATTAAAATAAATCATTGTAAAATGAACAACTTAAAGTTATGAAAGTCACCATACGAGCTTAGTGTCAAGCAAATGAAACTGAACCTGCTATATGTTTGGCAGGCTCACCATTTGCAGTGGAGTTACGATTCAAGGTATTAATTCGAGACTTATTTTTCCATTCTTCCGTGTTCCACTTTTGAATGCAAGCATCCCATGAATCTTGGCTCATACAAGCAGGTCTTGCATTACTCGAGCTTGCTCCATCAATTTCGCTGCCTTCTTCACTAACTTTTGCTTTTTTTTTCTAATATTATAAAATTTGTCCCTCATCCGACTCTGCACTGTTGACTTCCAAACTAACCACACCTCGTTGTCTATGTGGTTAGGCCATTGGAACTTTTCCTGAAAAATGTGGAAGTAAGTTGTTGAAACAGTCTTTACCGAAAAAAAAGTTGTTGAAACAGTCTATAATAATTATGCTGTTGAAACAATCTACAGATCAAGCAATCAGTCCTAAGTGTAATAATAAACACAAATGATTGAAATTCGAAATAATGAAAATAAGTAACTACATACTTGTTCACAAAAACTTTTTACTTGATTCTATATGCAATGCATCAGAGACTATTAAACCCATTGGGGAACATGATTGAGATTTTTATGCCAGCCAAAGTTTTGTAGTAGCACCTTAAATTTGCCAAACAAGCCTATTCTTATGTCCTCTGGAAGTTCTGACCATGTTGTGTATGGCCCATTAAGGAATCCAATCAGGTGGACAGTGATGTCCCTTGAAGGCTTCTCGTCACAGAAACTAAGTGCAAGAGTGGATGTGTATGGAGTTAGATAGCTTTGTAATGTTCCACAAAATATTACACACTAATAGTCAAAACAATAAAGTGATTTGTTTGCGTGCAACATAACATAGGAACTTTGTATTGTACCTATTGCCATTGATTTGTAAAGTTTGACGCCCCGAGGGGTGTGAAGGGTAGGGACTACCACGATTAGGACCCCACCTTGTAATTGAGTCATTCGTATCATTAGACCCATCCTCATTGTTCCCTACTTCTTCATTGTCACCAAGTCCAATGGCCTCGTCAAATTCGGGAGTGTTGTCCTGTTCCAAGTCCCGCTCATTTGAAGTGGCCGAAGATTGATTCCTGCTTCTCGTCTAAGCTCTTCCCCGAGAGCTACTAAAAGCTCTTCCCTTTGTTGACTTATCACGGCTCATGCTGCCTTGAAGAAGCAACAGGGATATTAAAAGGTTGCACATGAAAACTCTTTGCATTTGACATGAGAGCATAGTTTACCTGTTGACTGAAAAATGTGCAAATGAACTTATACAATAGAATAACTATTCTTTCATTAGATTGTCATTTTAAAAAAGGAGTGACATATATCTCCTACTTGCAGTAGATTGGCCCTTTTTTAGATTCTATTGTCATTTTTAAAAAGGAATGACACATGCAAATGACATGTATCTGCTATTGTCATTTTGAAATCTTACTTTGGTCCCAGTTGGAAGGATGTAGTTGTAAGACCGAAAGTAACTATAAAGAAGATATAGACAATGACTTGACAATATATCCCACAAAAAATAGACAAACAAGCAACAAGTGAGTCCCATTTCCAGTAACCTCCAGTTCTTGACATGAATCACTTTCAGCCATTTCATTATACTTCGAGCTAACCTTTTCTTAAAACATCCAGATTATGGAATTATTTACCTAGAGATTTCCTCATCTTAAAGTGCATTATCAATTAAAAACAAACTCAATGGACTTTAGCCTTGAAATGTCTGGTGAGATCATCCATGACTAAACCATAAATCATAACAGCTTGAAGCAAACTTGATGCAAGCCTATAATCGAATTCCAAAATAGAATGAACTTACATATGAAACGCAACAAAGATATTGCAGCATACATGATTGGAGATTTAGTCCATTTTATTTTTCTCTCTATCTCTAAACAAAAGATGGTCAAACCATTTATATCAACATATTTTTTGGACCTATAAGTATTACTACACAATTATCACCAATATTCCAGTCATTTCATTTCTAACAGATTCAACCAAAAATGACTACACCATATCTCAAAATGTTCAAATAAAGTAAAACATCACCATCATGGGTTTACACTGAAACGATTTTCCATCTGAGTTTGAATGGAAGAAAACCAAGGAGTTACCTACAGCAAGCAAAATGGTTTTTTTTTTTTGGCCTTAGTTCTTGTCATAATGGTTGTTTTGTAATCGTATTAAGTTGAAAAATCTAACCTATATTGTCCTTAGTTTCCAGATTCCTATCAACTTATATTTCTTAAATCCTTAATTTACTTGGCGAATTCCTGAGACACTAAAATTCTAGAGGGCAGCCCTTTCTGAAAACATGTAACATACTTGTACCAAATCCACGGTGATGAATTTTCAATGTATTCAAAGTATTGTTATATTTATCATTCCTTACACATCTGCGATGCGTTATCATCACAGTCAAGTTTGGCCAATCATAAAAAGTTGAATTATGATTAAATTAAATAAGTAAGAGGTAAGGAATAAATCATTTATTGCTTATATATATAAGTCACTCATTTTTATTTGAATTAAGAAAAAGTAACACACAGCATGTTCAGGATGCAGCCACTAGAGCATGGACAACAACAGACTTGCAGATTCAAACAATTTTCTGCAATTTTTGGCAGATTCAACATCATTTGAAACAAATAAACATTAAGGAATCCCAATCAAAAAAATAAAAATAAAAATGGAACCCCAATTTCTTCACTTTGAAACGAACAAACAAACAAATACACACACAAGAGGCATTTGTTTGGAATTACCTTTAACACAATTGGAACATGGGAACTAATATTAGAGAATGGGTCATTCAAAGCTTGCACCCTCGGCCAACATCTACCCTTTGAATCAGTTAACCTCAAAGGGAAACAATTAAGGTCTCAGGAAAATCCAATACAGTCACTGCGTATGGAGACCACTCAGGAACCCCAATCAAAAAAAGTAAAAATAAAAAGGAAAAAAAAGAGCCAAAAAAATTCAGTAGAAACCAAATCGAGTCCGGGCTCGTACATATAGTATTCAACTCGTCTCGCACCAGACTTTACCCTCTAAATTCCTCAATATCTCTCTGTTCAAGATATAAAAAGGTAAAAAGCAATGGAAAAACAGAAATAATGGAAAAAAACGTTGGAGTTGCTACATATAAAAGAAAGTTATTTTTGTTTAACCCTATCCGCACCAAGCCTATATTTAACCTGAAATGCTGACTATATATTCAAGGGATTACCACATTGTTGAACACATACCTAGTTAAATCATAGCTTCAATGGAAAACAGAGTAAAAATTCTACTGAACCACCCGCAAGTCCGTGCTGCTTCAGATTGAGAATGGAAGGCGTTAAAGAAAGGGTTAGCATTGCAATCAGGGTAAAAAACATGGGTTCCACAATTAGTATTGCAATAGAGAGAGAGGGGAAGAGAGTGAGGGGGGAAAGAAGATAAACATGATGCGGCTCCAACGATTTGATGCAGAGCTACACTGCTGAGGGGAGAACTCCGCGAATTTTTTGTCTTGGGGTGAACTGCAGTTATCGGCTGGCTTTGGGGGGAAATAATAGTACTGAAAAAAAGGCGCCCGAGGTCTAAAAGTGCGGAACCGAAGGCGCCTTTTTAATTCATTATTATATAATGTAATGTTTATCCCTCTGTTATTTCTTCAGATGTTATATAGGGAGCCATTATGTTATTTCTTCAAATGTTAATTCATTATTATATAAGGCGCCATTCTTCAGATGTTACATTTAAAAACATGGGACTAAAATATATAGGACAGTCAAATTCTTATCATTTTCCACAGATGTCTAAGGATATAAAATTAAACGAGAAAACTCGACGACATACATTTGTCGAATATCAAAAGTGTGAAAACTCAACACGTCCACCAAACTACTCGGCTTCCTATTCGCCACCTTCTTCTTCGCATTCCTCGCCTCTGTCCCCAACTTTATGGAGCTCATTTCTCGCATCATCTCACTCTTCATTGTCTTCGTCACTATCAATCGTGATTTCTTCTTCGTCTTGTGTTCTAAGCTTCTGAACCTCATCACTGTCTATCTCTTCATGATAGACATCATATTGCACGAGAGGTTGTTCATCCAACTCCAGAGAAAGATTAGCGCGAAACATATTAGTTGGAGCATGATCCTCTTTGAATGCAAGTTCCACCCATAAAACACATTCTTTGTCTCCTGATATAATTCCTTCAACTTTTGTGAGATGTCTTGCCTTTGTTTTCACTACTGCCCACCAATCATGACTATCTCTGCTATTCGAAGGATGGTCAGTGAAGTATACCTGTTGCGCTTGTTGAGCAAGCACAAAAACATCTAGGCAAACTATTTTCCTCTTGCTATTAACTTCAACAAGGTTGAATTGGGGATGCACCCGTACACCACATTCATTGTCAAACCAATCACATTTAAATAAAATCACAAGATTTTCAGTACCAAGATATTCCAACTCTTATATTTCATTCAACATTCCATAATAATCACTTTCTTGTTCATTGTAATAACTACACAAGACACAGATACCACTATTCATGGTCTTCTTATGCCGGCCATACTCGAAGGTATGAAATTTCAAGCCATTAACAAAATATCCCTTGTGACACATAACCCGATGAGATGGACCGATTACAAGCTCCCGTATGCGGCGATCAACTACATTGTTCTTCACCTATAATAAGTAAAAATAAATCTTTCAATAAGTAATGTATCTTACCATCTGTGATACTTAGTTCTTTATGTTCTTACATATTGTCGTGGCCATGATGCAAAATGCTTATCTCACAAAACACCAAGTTCTGCTTCAGAGGCCTGAGGATTAGTTGCATTCATTTGTCTCTCAAACTCCCTACACCATAACTTCAAATTTAAATTTATTCAACTTAAATTTATAAGAATGTATAGAGACTTATAAGATACTGATACTTACAATAAAAATGGGGCCATCTTTTCAGTATTGAAAAGCACATATCTTGAAGAAGCATCATAGTCATCATCATTTAAGTATCTTTCACCAACAGATTGCTTGCCAATAGGCCATCTAGGGTGTGTGAAGATAGATAACCACCCTAGGGGGTCAATCAATCCTCTGTCATCATTTCTCAGTGGGCAGTTTAATCTTGTCCTCAAATTTTCATCAAAATACATTGAGCAAAAATTGGATGTCTCTTCTTGTAGATAAGCCTCCACTATTGACCCTTTTACAGAGGCACAATTTTTTATTTTTTGTTTTAGATGATTTAGAAACCTAAAATCGGATATAAAAAATCTGCATTAATGTACGAAAGACAAGTAACATCATTTGAAATAATATTACAAAATTATAGTGTACCTCTCAAAAGGATACATCCAATGATAATGAACAGGGCCTCCAACTCGCGCTTCATATGGTAAGTGAATTAACAAATGCTCCATTGAGCCAAAAAATCCTGGTGGAAATATCTTCTCAAGTTTACATAATGTCACAATAATATTTTTCTCCAACTGTTTCATATCTTCAACCTTTATGACAGTAGAGCATAAATCCCTGAAAAATTGGTTGAGCTCGGCAAGTACCTCCCATATCGGATTAGGCAGCACCTCTTTGAATGCTATTAGGAGTAATCTCTGCATAAAAATATGACAATCATGACTCTTCATTGCATAGAATTCGCATTCACCCTTCACACAATGTGCAATGTTGGAAGCATAGCCATAAGGCATTTGAAATTTTTCAATCCAATTGCAAACCTCCCTTTTTTTTATCTCTAGTCAGAGTGTAAGAAGCATGTGGCTTATAATATCTTCCTCTGTTTTCAACAACATGCAACTTTGAACGATGAGAATAGAGCTCTAAATCCTTCCTTGCCTTCAAATTGTCTTTAGTCTTACCTTTTGTAGCCATAACTGTATGAAATACATTATCAAAGAATTTTTCTCCATATGTATAGCATCTAAACTGTGTCTTACTAGATGTGTATGCCAATAAGGCAATTCCCAGAATATACTTCTTCTAACCCAATTATGCCTTTTACCAAAACCTTCAATGATGGTCCTTTTCTCTTGCTTACCACCTCGTAACGCCAGGAGGCTATCTACCATGCACCATAGCTGTTCTCCTATTGGTCGATTCCCGCCCTCATCCATTTCATTTCTATCCTTGAAAAACTTCCTCCGTTATTTTCTAAATGGATGCTTGCATGGCAAAAACTGACGATGACAGTCAAAAAAGCAACACTTCTGACCATATTTCAATCTGAATGACTTAGATTGATCTAAACAATACGGACACGATAGCAAACCATGTGTGCTCTAGCCAGATAGCATGCCATACCTTGGAAAATCACGAATAGTCCACATCAATGCGGCCCTCGTATAAAAGTTCTGCTTGGTGTGTATGTCATAAGTCTTGACTCCTTCGTGCCACAACAATTTTAATTCATCTATCAGTGGACGCAGGTAAACATCGATGTCTTTTCCTGGACTATTTGGTCCAGGGATAACCATGTTTAGAATCAAATTATCCTGACGCAGACACAACCCATGTGGGAGATTGTCACTGCAATTATAACTGGCCAACACAAATAGTGCGAGCTTGGCGTGCTAAATGGATTGAAACCATCAGTGCAAAGGCCCAAATGTAAATTACGAGACTCAAGAAAAAACTGAGGGTAAGTTCTGTCAAAGTGCTTCTACGCCTTACCGTGTACTGGATTTGACATTTCTCTGTGTATGTACGCATTTTCTGCATGCCATATCATATTCTCTGCAGTTCTTGTTGTCATGAAGAGCCTTTGAAGTCTAGGAGTTAGAGGAAGATATCGTAATACCTTATGGGCTACATTGTACCCAAGATGAGATGACTTTTTATATCGTGGATGTTTGCATATAGTACACCTCGTCAAATTCTCTGTCTCCTTATAGTACAACATGCAATCATTCACGCACGCATCAATTTTCACCATACCAAGGCCAAGACTGGGCAACATTTGCTTCGTTTTGTAAAAAGTAGGCTCCAAATGGTTGTATTCTGACAACATGTCCTTAATGATAGTCGTAAGCCGATCATAGCACGCAACAGGCATGTTACATTCAGATTTACAATTCATCAACTGTGACATTGCTTAAAGCTTGGTATGCTTAACACAACCTGGCCATAAAGGATCGTTCGCTTCTTCAAGTAGTCTATCAAACTTTCCAGCTTCTATGTTTGGTATTTGTTCCTTGCGCTCAACTTGGTTACGGTTAGAAAATGCATTATACATTTCAGGGCCCATTGCACCGACTACCATAGTTTGGAGGTTATAATCCATTCCTCTATGTACTCTCGCCGATTCATCAATATAAGGCACAGATGGTGATTCACCAATATCTGAAAAATTGAATCTAAATCGTTCACCATGTGCACTCCAATTGGTATATCCACCTATGAACCCATGTTTGTATAAATGCAATTTTACATTATCTCGTTTGAGATACACTCTCTTCTTACATCTATCACATGGGCATCTAATCATGTCCACCACATTCGGTTGAGAAAATGCATAGTCAAGGAAAGTTTCAACACCATCAGCCCATCTTTCTGAATATAACCCATTCATTAGCCGAATATACATGCAACATGATTCGCCATACTACATTGTAACATGAAAGGAATAGTACTAAGACAATAATAAAGGCAAAAAACAATTAAAACGAAAAAAATCTAAATCTACTTCAACATTACCATAACAACATCAACTAATTTAAAAACTCATATGAGGTACGGCTGTACATGACAATTGTAATTTTAATTCATATGCTCTATGTAACTTTCATTCATATTAACGATGTGTAAACAAATTTTCCTTTTGATCATAGTTACTAATTGAAGATAATAGTTTTGCCACTCATTTCATATTATATGTGTGTGTGTAATGTAATTTAACTTTTTGCAATATTATTATTATTATTATTTGACAGAAACTTCGCAATACTATTTTTAAGTTTACAATAATTAATATTTTCATATACTTCATTTTACAAGCAGCAAGAATTTAAACAAATAATTATTATGGCCGGAAACATTACAATAATATGAAATTTTTCTAAATCACATAAAAAAGAGTATATCCCTCCCTTTTTTTATATTTACATTTTTTCCCTAAATCTACCACATTATATTAACATTATACAATTTAAACAAAAGTGATAAATTTTATATTACAAGTTTAAATTTCAAATACCAAGCTATACCACACATTCATGTAATTAATTTCAATGTTTATTAACTCAAAGAAACATATATAATAAGAAAAAAAGAATCAAAATCAACAAAACAAAATTACTTATGAAGCAAATATGAAAAATGGCAAAAGCATATGTACCTTGGTTTGTTAGCGGATCCACCTGTTAAACATTGATCTACATATTAAGTCTAAATTATATGATGGAGAGTGTAGATATCTACCTACACGACGCTCTTCCGATCTAGAGAGCAAAAAGATGTCAAGAAACAAAATAAAAGAGAGCAAAAAGATGTCAAGAAACACTGGTTTTAGGATGGGAAAATTAATATATGCTTCACTATTCCGACGGCCTAATATCAGCCGTAGGAAATTTTCAACGGCTTGACAGCCTAATATCAGCCGTCGGAATTTCCGACGGTAGAATAATGTCGTCGGAAATTTCCGACGTCCTGGACTTCGGAGTTTCCGACGCAAATAACTATCCGTCGAAATCTCTTTAATGTCTGGCGTTGAGCCTTTTTTATTCGCATTAATTGGTCAACCAATGCGGTTGGTAAAATTTATTATTTTCGAATTTGTGACAGACCTCAATGTCCATCGGAAAGTTAGCGTCCATTTTTCCGACGGCCTTTTGTTCTGTTGCAATCTTTTACTTCGGCAGAATTAAGCCATCAGAAATTGACCGACGGCTGCCTAGTACCATCGCTAAATTTCAGACGGTTTAGTCTATTCGTTGGAAAGTTTGCAACCCATTTTACGACCGTCGAAAGTTATGACAGTGTGCCCTTTACTGTCAGAAAGTTCCGACTGTTTTAGCTACTCTGTTGGAAAGTGCAGACGGCATGCAGGTGGCCGTCGGAAATTTCTGACGGCCGTGGTTAGCCGTCGGAAATTTCCAACCACTTTTCTTCCCGTGGCTGAGTTCTGATGGAATTGTGGTTGCCCTCGGAAGTTCCGACGGACATGCTCCTCGTCGGAAAATGTATGGTCGCTGATAGGTTTTTTTTTTAGTAGTGTTCGGGAGTTCTAGGCGCGCTACTATGTCCCACTATGGGCAACTCACATGTGGTCTGTCTATGATCTCCTACCATCGGGACTATTTTGAATATATATTTGTATTTATTTATTTATTTATTATTTTTGTTTTTGGGATATTGGGGAAAGTGGCAGATGTGGTTCAAACTCGAAACCTTCATCTCGAAAAGCAAATATCCTAATCACTGGACTACATTCGAACCACTCGGAACTAGTATACATAGTGTAGTGTTATAAGAATATTAAAAATATGTTAAAACTGCAATGGAGATCCCGGCTTTATTCAAGTTTTACTAAGTTGATCTCTAGCTTAAGATAATAGCTAATCTCGCTTTTATAAATTTTGTGATAAATTTTTCGCCACTAAATAAAATTGTATTTGCTCGGAAAGTCCTTTATCTCTCACAACTTATGATAGTCATACTACGGACCAGTATTCAATACATTTTAGTGATATCTTCTGAATTTCTTGTCGTTTCCAAACATATATATAATTGGTCGCTGATGACACATATTAGCACCAATTCTGCATTATTTTCGGGGCAATCTTTGAAAAAATCTAAGTATCATATAATATGTAATGACAATCCAGAATTGACCATGGATTAGGACGCAAATTTCATACGTTCTTGCAAGTAAGAAATCAATGTTCGTTGGAACTGGATTTTTTCTTTAACTATGTGACACGTTGCATGTTAGGAGAGACTATTGCATACGTCTTCATGATTCGTCCAATAAAAAGTAAGGGGGTGGATACCTTAGACAATAGATACTAGTTTTTAATAGACTAAACAATTTATTAATTATTGGACCATTTGTTCCAATCTCAATGAAGATACAAGTAACCCATGCTATGTGAAGCACATTTTCTTACCCTCATTGGTTGATATCTAGTATTTTAAACACAAGTTGCCCCTTATTTGAGTGGCTTTTGGGTAGCAGAAAATGTACGCGTGGGATATTTTCTCTTTAAAGAAAGATCATTTCTTATTATGGAAAAATAGAAAGAAGGAACAGATCTCGAGAATTATTTTTTATTGAGAAACACAAGGAATATATAGTGATTAAAATATGTTAACTATGAATACCTTTACTTGCTTATAGAGGAATCGAATACCAATATATATATATATATATATATATTTTTTTTTTACATGGAATAATTTTTATTGATCAAAGTGTCCAGACCAATATGAAAATAAAGAATATGGTTAGCAGTACGATGCGCTTGAGTACAAACACTGAGATGATATTTCAAAAAATTATTAATGGTAAATAAAGCATTATATAAAAGAAAACCACGAATCAATTAAGACAATGCTTCAATAAATTATTTGTATGTCACAACTATTAAAATAAAGTGGCATCTCAGTAAAATATTGTTAATTCAATAATAATTGAATGGCATGAATATAAGACACAAAGAATGATTACTTGTATGCATAATTAAAATGCGACGTGTATTAATGTGCTTACATTTGATAAATAAATAAATTTTCACCATTCAATTTATTTGATCTCCATGTATCAAAATAAAAGTAGATTTCATTCCAAAAAAATACATAAAAATAAAAGAATAATGATATTTAATAGTAGTGGTACTTGACACCAGTCTCTATGACAACTAATGTGACATTGAATGATAAGTGAAATTAAATATATGAAGAAAGAATTTATCTAATTTAACTTATCATTTAATGTCACCTCGATATAAAATTACATTGATAATTAGGGAATTTCTAACTATTGATATTCTGTATAACTCAGTATAACTGACCTATCCTTCATATGTAAATGCGGACCAAAGTCTATGATTCAATAATAATAATAATAATAAGTAAATTTCTATTTTAGCATATAAGAGTTATGGCAGTGTGCAAAGCCACGTGGAAGAAATGACAATTGGAATTGCTCTTTCTTCCTCCGTGGCACTCCCATCGCCCACAGGGACTTGCGGTTTTTATTTGAATTGGGCCTGATAGGATTTTCTTCGGCTTGAGCCCACCCCCTACGGTGGCAATTTTAGCCCGAAAAACTGAAATCAGTATATACCCGATCTGAATCGCCCCCCACCCCCAGCCCGGCCGGGGTAATCGTAATGAATCTTTCCTTTTTCCAAAATTGTAGCCATATATGAAGCTTCCTCCAACATACCCCAAGAGTAATGATTTAGACTGTAGCAGAATAGAAATTCTTGATGATTTGCCACTACTTTGTATATAGATCATCCAATACAAATTAACTACATCCATTATCTCATCCACATTCTTCATTTGCATATTTTTAAAGACAGTTTGCTGCCAAATCTTAAACTCGTCAGTCTCTTAACATCCGTCAATTGAAAAAAGCATATAGTGTCATTAATGGATAGAAATACACAAGTATTAATCCAATTTAGTTACAGAATAATAAAAAGTAATGCAAATCATAAATTGTGAACTATATGAGTAGAATCTGTATTTTAGATGAAGATATACATATTCACTACTACACACAAGCTAGAAGTCATTCGGGATAGATCAACAGACAAAAAAAAAAAAAATACAATGCATCTAGAAATTCAATAAACCCATCGAATTATCACAATAAACCTCTATCTCAGAACCTTTAAAGATAAATAATAGTTCAAATTCTAATAAAATTTAAGAAAGCACCATGTGAAAAATGAAATAAGAATTTAAAAAGGGTATTAACATTGCTTTAGATGAGCAATTAATCCAAATAGATTTTAAGAAAAGGATGCTTTCTCCATGTTACAAAACGATGTGTCACGCGCGGCTATCCCAATTCCTATTCTCGTGCTGGTAGAACATACAACATTCATTCAAAACCCTAAATTTTAAACACAAGCGTCACACTCAATCAAATCCCCACAATTTAAACACAAGAAACTGGATTGGCGAAGAACAAAAAATTAAGAAGAATATAGAACAATATGCTTAATTCATAAAATATTATATATATTTGATTAAAAAATAAAATTATTATTATTTATTCAAACTTTAAAATGGTAGAAAATAAATTAGTAGAACACAAAAAAAAAGAAAATAAAAAATAAAATAGAGAAAAATATATGATGATATGATATTCATGTTGAATTAAATTATCACAATGAAATCATGTAAAATCATAATTAAATCCGAAAACCTAGACATGATTTCTAGATCCCATATTGAATCAAAGAGAAGATAAACAGAGATTGCATAAATGTACCTGAATCCATCTCCATCAGTTTTCTTGATCTGATAAGTTATGATCTTCTAATTGATTCATAGTTCCCTTTTGGATTTTCTCTCTTGATGGAGAGGCAGAGAAAACGGAAAACCCTATGTTCAATCGGGGACCATGACCAATATATAGAGGTAAGTTTATAGTATTTCTAAATCGGCCCTTAAACAATTTAGAAATACAAAACCAGTATCTACACATTAATTACATAACACTTTAATACCCAATAGTCATAAAACTTTATATATCATTTTTAATTGGCTATATCTTACGATAGAACCGCACATTAATGTTACATGTGTGGCCCCGCATGTTAAATTTTTTCCAACAATCACCTACTGGGTGACATTTGTAATACAACAAATATGTTTAACCTTATAAGCTCCAAAAAACTGGCTATCACAATTAGGGTATCTCTGAACAATCTCATCCATTGATCATACTGATACAGGATCAAAGCAGTCTTTGTCACGATTTAGAATGTGACTAAACCCATCAGTGGTCATGTATACCAAGACAATCAAATGACATAGATCAATCATAGATGTGTAGCATTGCATGTAATGTGATCTAATAATGCCTATTTCCAACTGGTCCTACCTTATTCTTTAATGAGATCATTACTGAACATAATATAATAGAGTAGTAACTGGATACTTTAATTCTATATAGAAAAATATCTGAATATATAAGTATCTAAAGTAAAATATAGAGCAACAGAAAAAAAAACTCTCACTAAACCATGATATCCTCAAACAATATAACACCCATATGAGCGGCGTGCTCATGAAAGACCTTGGTTGATATTCCCTTAGTAAGCAGAACCGTAATCATGGAGTTTATCCCAATGTGCTCTATGGAAATCTGTCCACTCTACACTCGTTCTTTTACAACGAGAAACTTTATGTCAATATATTTTGACTTAGATGAGCTTCAATTGTTATTGGAATTTTATTAACTTTAGTGGTCTTTCAACATATTTAGGAATGCGCAGCGCAGTGACAAAATTCTGCAGTCATATTCCACGATTGGATGCCTCATAACACGCCATAAATTTTTCTGCCATGGTAGAAGAAGCTACATGTATATGCTTAGCACTCTTCCAAGAAATAGCTCCCCCTGCCAACAGATAAATGTAGCCTCAAGTGAATCTCCTACTGTCTTAGCATCTAGCGAAATTGGAGTCAGAAAACCCTATGACCTCCAACTGATCCAATCTTCTCTATGTGAGTATGTAATCTTTTGTTCTCTTTAAGTATCTCATAACCCATTTGGCTACTCTCCAATGATCCATACCAGAGTTATTTAAATATCTGCCTAGCACTCCAATAATAAATACTATATCTGGATTTGTACAAATTTGAGCGTACATAAGACTCCCAATAGCTGATGCATAGGGAACCTTCTGCATTTCCTTAAGTCCAAAATCATTTTTAAGGTACTATTAGGAGACTGAACTTTTCACCATAAGCGATTGGGGTATCAATTGGTTTACTATTTTGCATGCCAAACCTTTTAAGTACCTTATCGATATAACTCTTTTGTGATAATCCAAGAATACCGCGAGAACGATCTCATTGTATTTGAATGCCTAATATAAAAGAGGTGTCACCAAGATCTTTCATCTCGAAAATTTTCGATGGAAATCTCTTGGTTTCGTGCAGTATGCCTATATCATTAGTGACAAGCAATATGTCATCAACATATAAAACCAAAAAAATATGCTTACTCCCAATGGACTTGTGATACACACAATCATCAACTGGATTTACCTCAAAACCAAAAGAGACAAGTACTTGATGAAATTTGTGATACCACTAACGGGAAGGCTGCTTGAGTCTATAGATAGATTTCTTTAGTTTGCAAATCATTTTCTTTGAGTCTCCTGACACAAAAGTTTCTGTTGCTTTATATAAATTGTTTCTTCAATATCACCATTGAAAAATGATATCTTTACATCCATCTGATGTAACTCAAGATCAAAATGTGCAAGAAGAGCCATAATTATCCTGAATGAGTCTTTCGTAGAAACCGGAGAGAAAGTCCCTTTGAAATCAATGCATTCTTTTTGAGTAAAGCCTTTAGCTACAAGACGAACCTTATAGCTTTTCACATTACCTTTCGAATCCTTTTTGGTTTTAAATATCCATTTACAACTGACGGGTTTCATACCTTCTGGTAATAGGACAAGATTCCAATCTTTATTGTCTTGCATAGACTTGTACTCCTCATTCATGGCATCTATCTCCTTTTGAGAATTAGAGCTCTATATGGCTTGATGGAAGTTGATAGGATCATCTTCCATCATTTCATTATGTTCCTCATCTTCTTAGAGAAATACTATGTAATCATCTGAAATATTACTTCTCCTTTTTTTGTGGATCTCTTTAGTTCTTGAGGTTGATGAGTTTGTTCTTCTGGAATAGTAATCTCATTATGAATGGGAGATTGGTCAACATTGGCTTGTTGAGGATCCTGACTTGCTTCTTGATTATTAACAGGTATGGAAACCTACACATCGTCAAAAGCAATAATAGGAATCGAAGCTGATTCCTCCTCGAAGACAATATGCCTGACCTTATCTCTCCTCCCAAACTCAACATTCTCAAAAAATGTTGCAGTTACCACCTCAAAAATTGACCGACGTGTGGGATTATAAAACTTATACCCTCTAGATCTCTTCGCATAACCAATAAAGTAAATGCTTAGTGTTTTATAGTTCAATTGATCCTCATGTGGCCTATAAGTAGCCTTAGTTGGACATCCCCAAATATGAAAATGCTTTAGACTAGGCTTTTACCTCTCCAAAGCTCATAAGGTGTTTTAACAATTACTTTAGTTGGTACTCTATTAAGAATTAAGTTGATGTCTTTAATGCTTCTCCCTAGAGTGATTCTAGTAAGGTAGAATATCGAATCATACTCTTTACCGTCACAGGAGCGGGTTCCTCAATTCTAAGTGCAAGGTCTAGATCCATGCAGCCAAGAATAATCAATATGTTCTCTTTCCAATCCTTGAAACCATTTAGCATTGGGTTTGAATTTAAGTTAGCAGATATTGTAGAAGCAGACATGTTAACTGTAAATAGAACAAAAATAACCAAATAAACTTTCATACTCACATGAATATCTATAATCAATAATCAATAAAATACAATTAATGGTCAACCCCATCCAAGATACAGAATATGTCATTAATATCAAGTCTTTGAACAGTAATATTAACTGTAGAGTATTATTCTTGTTGCAGTGATCAAACATTGACAATAAGTCCTGTCAAATAATAAATCCCTCTTTGTTTTGGCTTATTATCCACATAGAAACTGAATAATTGTCACACATTTACCACCACATGTATGCATGAAATTTGACCAAATATTAGACTTCCTTTGGGCCGACTAATACCCGCATGAATAAACACACACAACTATCTAATATCTTCAATAAACTAATATTCACAAGCGAGGTTACTTTGGTAACATGTTGTGTCAGCTCGCATATTTACAAATATTAGACAATCATTTAATTGAATTAAATTGATTCCATAGTTAATTTCTAAATCCATAAGAATATAAACTAAATCAATTCCTAACTTTATAGGAATTAAATCCGAATAAACATTAACAGAATGGCTTAATATGAATTTAAAATCCTCACAATTGTTATGGTTGCACGATGATAATTACCCAAGCGTAAAACTTGATCCATAGATTACATGCAACAAGCACACACACATATATGTTGCCAACCAAACGCCCGAAACTTGGTTTTGAAATTCTTTTTTTTTTTTAATTCATACCAAAACCGAGAGCAACCGCAAGGATTCAACCAATTCATATGCAAAAGTCAGACCACAGCCGCCGAAATCAATTTAAGCTATGGCAATCATATACAAAGAATAAATAATAATGGAATAAATGCCACACAATTAATAGAAACAACATCATGCAATAATCTTAATCTAAATTCATCCAAATTTTGAAAATTTATGAACTCCCTATGAATTAAACATGGGTTGGTTCTGAAACCACTAGTTAAATTAAATTATCAAAATGAAATCATGTAAAACCATAATTAAATCCAAAACCTTAGACATGATTTCTAGATCTCATGTTGAATCAAAGAGAATATAAACAGAGATTGTAGAAGTGTACCTCAACCCATCAGTTTTCTTGATTTGATAAGTTATGATTTTTCAATTGATTCGTAGTTCCCTTTTAGATTTTCTCTATTAATAGGGAGGTAGAGAAAACGAAAAATCCTATGCTTAATTGGGGACCATGACTAACATATAGACGTAACTTTATAATATTTCTAAATCGGACCGTTCAACAATTTAGAAATACAAAATCAGTCTCTACACATTAATTCCATGACATTTTAACAGTAGCCATAAAACTTTATAGATCACTTTTAATTGGATACACCTTAGGATAGAACCGCACATTAATATTACATATGTGGCTCCACATGTTAAATTTTATCCAACAATTCATATTATAAAGAATCGAGAGGAAATCGTTCAGATATTCAATTCAAAGTATGATGAAAGGATAAGGGAGATACAGTCAGAGAAAGAAAAGGAATCAAGAGGAAATGATTCAGATTTTCGATTCATAATATAATAAGATGATAAGAGAGATATAATTAGAGAGAGAGAAGGATATGACAGAGATAAAAACTGGGAAACTGAAATAATATTAAGAAAATAATAAGATAGCATGAAGTCATAAGTGATGTCATCAGTAATCTTATAATGCCAAAGCAGTGGTGAGAAAAAATGTGACAGACAAACTTCTCTTAGTATTAATATATAAATATAGATTATTGGTTTATTTATTCCCCATATTGTGTGTTTCTATATATATATATATATATATATATATATATTCTATAAAACGCTAGCCACCACATCACCATTCTTCAAACCCTAGCCACCGCCCCGACTACCGCCACCGCCCCGACCACAAACCGCACCACCACCACCGATACCATATCTGTCATTCGTCAAGTGGTTGAGACCATTGAGAGAGGACGCATTGTGATGAATCAGGAAGGGAGGAGGCGATGCACCCAAAATTCAATGATTGGGAGAATATACGAAAATTTCTTCACTTCTCTGTCTGATTCTTTCATATCGTTCACTTTGGATTTTCTAATTTGCCATTTGTTTCATGGCCTTTTCTTGTGTGATCATGTGAATTGTTGTTGCTATGAATTGTCACCATTTGCTGCTATGAATTGTTGCCGCGGGAATGGTTCCGACGGTAGTTTTCATGCATTTCAACATTTTTATTTTTGGAATTTTTCATATTTAAAGAATAATCAGCACCTTCTCTTTTTTTATTTTATCTTATTTTTTTAAAATTTCATTTGCCAGTAGAACCAAACTACGTTGTGTTACTATTATTTGGTATGTTACTATTTCCGACGTGTTACGAATCTCCCATTTTTCCCTTTTTCTTTTGAATTCTTTTTTGTTGTTTTGTTACCATTAACTGGTATAGTTACCATTTTTCGGCTGATATTTTGAGTGTTTTAGTTACCATTTACGATGAGTTACCAATGTCCTTTTTCTCTTTTGTATATTTCTTTATAAATTTTTTTTGGTTTATTTTATTACCATAAGCTTGTGACGTTACCATCTTCCATTTTTTTGGGACCTTTTTGTTCCCATTTTCCAGTAGTTTTGTTAGTTACTGCGATGTTTTCCCAATGTTAATATCTGCTCTCCCATTGTTAACATGATTTTTTGGTGCGAAAATTATTATTGAAATGAACTTTTTCCCTTATATTGGTAACATTATTTATTTTTTCTATTATGTGATTTTACATTTTTTTTTAAAGTTTTACTAAGTGGTTGTGGCGGCGGGGATTGTCGATGGTTGAAGTTTTTAGCGGTTGGTGGTTTAAAGCAGTGGCCATGGTGACAATGACTACGACTACTATTACTATTTTTTTAATTATTGAAAAGAATACTACTTTTAATTATTATTGTTATTATTATCGTTATTATTATTATAATTACAATTTACAATAAAATAATAATTATTAAAAATAATAAAATTAATAAAGAATTGAATTTTAATTAAAATTGGTATGGGATAGTTTTATATAGTATCAAGTAGCATTTTTACAATTAGGGTGTGTTGATTGCAAGAATTTTTCCAGAAAAATGTAGATTTTCCACCTAAATTCCCACTTTACCATTGTTTGATTGATCTTTTTTTTTTCCCTGGAAAACCTTTTCTTACTTTTGGTCACGTGACCATATTTTCCTTGAAAACAAGGAAAATATTTTCTTTTAGGGGGGTAGGTTTTTTGTTTTCTAGGAAATTAAAATTCCATGTATTTCCTAATATTCGGCCTTTTTTAATTTAAAAACATAAATAAATTGCATTACAAATGTTAAAAAAAAACATTGGTTTACCATTTTATTTAATTAGTAGCTTGCATCTAATTTGTTAATCATCTATTAAGTTGTAAATTTTTTCGGTGGTATTCTCGAATTTCTCCTTTTATTATTATTATTATTTTGAATTTATGTTACATATCATTTCCTACTAATGTTAACAAATATAAGACTGTATAAACATTTTACAATTTCTAATTACAAATCATCGTTCAATGCCATAATTTTATTTTATCTTCTTTATGTTTGTGTACCAATAATAGCCCATGTAAGCTGATGAAAAATTCTCGAAATATCAATAAAATTCAAATTTTAGTACATTCGGGAAGTCAATTATTATCACTTGAGAGGAAGTCCAATTAGATGGAATGAAAGTCTGGGTAGATCAATCATTCTAAGGCTAAAGAAGTTAAAAAAGTACAATTTATATAGAAAACTTGATAATTCATGTTAAAAATGATAATGACTATCAAATAATTATTCAAAAAGAAAATAACAAAATTTTGGGGAAAACAAAGATTGTTTCCATGAAAATAATACTATCAAACACCAAAAGATGGAAAATAACTACTATTTTTAGGTGGAAAATTAAATTAATCAAACATGTGTAACTAACATTTCCCAGAAAAATTAATTCTAGGGAATTTAATTGCCTAGAATTCATTTTCTTTCCATACATTTTCCACGCTTGTAATCAAACAGTACCTTAGTTTCAATTTAAGAAGTGTGTATCAAAATCCCATTGAAAAGGAAGGTTTTTATGTAAATTAAGAACTCGTGAAAGTATTCACCCTGGATGCTTAGCGGGGACGGAATGGGTAATCCTTACCCCGACCCAATACCCAATAATTTTCTTTTGGAAAAAAATTGAGCGGATGAATTTTTTTTTTTTTTTTTTTTTTTTGAAAATCAAAATTTAAGGATGAATTGGAGCAAAGACACTTCGGTTTAATTCCTAAGCCCCAACCACTTTGCCCAACTGCCCCCCCAGCGCCCCGGGGGGTTTGGCTTAAGATTTTTCACTTTCTTTTATTTGATCATTTGGTTGTAACTTATAATATTATGGTTTAATATATTTTGATTATTGTGTATATTTTGTTAAATGTTAGATTATTATTATTATTTTGGTGAGTTTTATGTTATTTAATTTAATTTTTTTTCATGTATTTTGTAATTTTTTAATTTTTTAGGATTTTTGAAAACTGGGCACGCAACTGGTATTTTTCACTGCCCACCGGCTTGAATCCATATTTACTTTCAGTAGTAAGATACTAAGCAATTTTTCAAGGGGAAAAAAGGTACGATACCAAGCAACAAATTTCAATATTATCAGTAATTATACGGACTATTTTATATCTCAAGTTGAAAAATAAAAGGGTTGCTGGACATCAGTTATTATCAATATTATAAATGAACCAAATGAATCAGTCGAGTACTGAGCATGAACATAAAAGACCTGATGTAACTTTATACACACCTCGAAACCTCCAATAACGCTTCTAGTGAAAATACTAAAGACAGGCAGGCATAAAGCCCCCGGTAAACAGTAAACCTGCAACAACATTCCCCATGCACAACATCCACAACAATATCGCATGCCTGAATCTGCGAATAATAGATTGTGCACAAAATGAGCATTCTAAGTCAAGATAGCTTGAATTGCAAAAGCAAAATACCATCAAAACATTCCATATCTTAGTATAATTAAACTTTATAATCTTGTCCATTTTGAGGTTAAAAAACCAAGCTTCAACAACATAAGGCATACTTCAATTAAATAACCAGACTAAAATAACTCGATTTATCTTCTAGAAAATGATCCCAC
The DNA here is from genome assembly GCA_963692815.1 of Nyctanthes arbor-tristis. Taxonomy (NCBI): domain Eukaryota; kingdom Viridiplantae; phylum Streptophyta; class Magnoliopsida; order Lamiales; family Oleaceae; genus Nyctanthes; species Nyctanthes arbor-tristis. The sequence goes on from CAVNYN010220156.1 coordinate 56,515, forward strand.
GAGTATTCCTCTTTTCTTCTTGCCAGTTACTTCACAAATTTTCACTATTTCATTAAGCAGACACTTGAGGTACAATCCTTTACCAAAGGGCTTCAATGGAGGGTTATCCATGATCAACATTCAACATATTCTCTACCATCATTATGCAAGCTTCGTTCAGTCCCTAGAGTGATGCTCTCTGTACTCCAGCCACTAATATGTTAACTTCTTGAGTCAAGATCAGCTTCCCTTGGAACTACCATATTTCTGGGAGCTATTGAGCTTTGAGCTTCTATGGAGCCCACACCAGGTCATCAAATCTCTTCTCCTAGAAGCCTACATTTATATTCTTCGTCATCTAAATTGTTATTTGAAGATCGGAAGAGCACTGGATATGACTTAACAAGGCAGGAATGGACAGAGTTTAGCTTCTTTTCCTTCATTAATAGTCTCTAAAGTTCATGACTTCATGTGCTCGGAAGGCAACCTTATCACTTGGAGCAGTACAAAAAAGGTAGAGGCCAATGCCAATGCGAAGCAAAATTTAGAGCTATAAGTACAAATCCAGGGGGAAATAAAAGATCTTGAGCAGCGATTGGCAGCCAGAACAGCAATCCAAATCCAACACAACTCTACCTAGAATGGGTTTGGAAAGTCTGTACTGCTTCATATAATTTCAACATGCTCGGCCAAGCTTAAAAGTGAGTAAGTAGCTTATAAGAACGAAGTTCATTGTCTTTTATGTCAAATTAAAAATTGTGATCCAAGATATCTCCATCACACGAATTATCTCTTAACTTTTCTTTAAAAAAAAAAAAAAAAAAAAAAAGCAGAGAAGAAAGAAACAAATATCACCACAACTCGTCACACCACCACTTTATCTCATTTTAGAGGGTAACATAAAATTAAAGACAATCGGAATGGGTTAAATCCATCAAGGAAAGCTACATAATTTGTGAAACAAATGTGCTAATACAACTATAAAAACCCAAAAAGGAAGGTAGAAGCATAATCAATGAAAGTTAGATCCACCAAACATGTTAGCACCATTTTGAAGCACAACGGAGCAATGTGGTAGCACAAGAACAATTTCAAATACAGGATCAGAGAAATTTCTGAGTTGGCTTGAATTTTGTGTTGGACGAGGTTGTAGGCCTGCTGTAAAGGATGGTGATAAATGATTAATTACTGTTCCGCATGCAGGCAAGGTGTCGGAGGAAAGCGAAGTGCGGAAAGGGTGGGTGTTAGTTCACAAAAGGAAGATAAATTTTATGTTGACGGTGCCATGCCAAAGGCGGAGCCAGTGCTCAACAGAGGATAGATTGATGTTTCTGGATCAAGGGGACTTGGGAGCTCAGTTAAGGAGAGATTAAGCAAAGCACAGCCACCGCAGGGGCTAAACTGATAGTCAGCCAACAAATGAGAGTAAGGGAGAGTGAAGGATTGTTTGGGGGCTTTGGATCATCTGTTCTGTTCTGTCTCTAGGCTGTCCCTGAAGGAGAAACCTTGGCGGAAAAGAGGAAACAGAGTTTCAAACGGAAATTATGTTCAATAAGCTTTCTCGGTGTTTTGACACGAAAGCTAAAACAAGGCCTTAAAGTAATAACTCAAGTGAAGATAAGGAATCTCAAGACATTGTGTATATTCCCCCTTTTACATTAGCAATATAAAATAAGTTGCAGTACTAAGTTATCTACTATGTAAAATCCAAGAGGACTATACCGCCCAAATTGTTCTATATCAAATAATTAAAAAAAAAAAATAACAAGTATAAATAATATATGCAAATAAACTACCAATCAAAAGTGTAAAGGTACATACACCGTATCGATTCTCAAGAGTGGCTCTTAATAATCAGAACTGGGCATTGTGCGTGGTTTGAACAATAGTTGCTGACACTTCCCAGAAACATCCTGTGGACAAAAGGTAATAAAATCGAATACCTCACCCAAAAAAAAAAAAAAAAAAAACATATGTTTATAATATTATCGCTTTAATTAATTATCAAGGACATCTCAATTCTCAAGTAAAAGAATAGCTAACTTTCATTGTAAGAACAAACATTAAATCAGCAAAATGTGGAGAAATGTGAAACAGATTAGGTTTGTGTCATTGTAAGTATTAAACTAATAGCTGAATTGAAATAAATAAAGAACAAAACAAAGGAATGCATCAGCTTATATAACACCACATTCACAAAAATAGTAATTTTCACAAAATCAATTATCAGAAAATTGAACCAAAAAAGGGCCAAGTGGCTAAAAATTGTTACAGTTATTAAATAATAATTTGTATGTCAGCGCCATACCAAACTACAATATCAAGATCAAAATAAAAAAGTTTCACTGTAACAATTTTATTCTTTAATTTGAAAAGAATCAGAATTTATAGGTAATTAAGCTTGCAAGACATATTGGTTGAACGAATTCATACTCAAGAATAATTTCCAGAAAGAGCTTAAATATCATCTTTACCAAACACAATGAACTTTCTTCCAAATTATGCATCGGATTGGTGTGCATCGAATTGTTCACCACATGTGAACTAATAATTAAATTAATGAACCAGTGTTTAGAGCAAGAGAGAATGGAAAACTGAGGTTAACTGTGGTTTTGACTAATAATTCATTTTACAGGAACCTAGTGTTAAACATTTAGGCCCATAAAGGATCAATTCAGACACTTGCACAGAAAGCAAGTCTCTTATAACCAGAAATTTCAGCTAGATAGCAACTTCGAGCTACATATTTGGCGGTTTCATCAAGAGTTGCTGTCTCTTTACCATTTTCTTGTCCTATGAATTCCTTAGTGGCAAATACAATATCCAGTAACATATGCCACCAAAGAGACATAGCACCTATTAAGCTAAATATAAAACAAGATGCATAGGCCGTACAATTTATTGCATATATCAGAGGGTAATCCAAAGAAATCATAACTGATTCTTAGGACTGCATCTATATTAAAATTGTTTTTCCAACCTCAGAAGGTCCACAACGAGACAGATAAACTTAGATTACTGAATAACTGTACCACTTGTATCTAGACATACAAATTCTGTTAACGATGGTTCCTTAACACAACAATATTTATGTTAAAAGATGAGGGAACCTAAGACTCAAAATTCTGCTACTCACCTAAAATCTCACTAGAAAATGGACTACACACAATCTCACAAAAAAGATAAGAGATGTGTAATAAGTCATATAAGGCGCTCAATTCAAATATGTAGAGATCTCTGGTTAATGTGTAAGATTGTGATTAATGGATTAGACCATTTAGAACAATGTCAAATTTAGCAATCTAATCGACAATGCAAAAGGTAATTGATTAATTCATGCCTTAGAAATGCGGAAAATTGTAGACTAGACCAACCTGGTGCCATATCAACCATGCAACAACTTGCATTTTCTAGATTGTTACAGTGCCACGAGGTGTTGCAACCGCTTTCTTTTTCATGCAGCCACTTAACTTCCAGCAAATTCATACAAAAATTCTACTTGTTCATAGTTAAAATCACCATAAAATTTCATCATAAGAAACATGTGTCATATTTATACAATCACTTCTAGTGCATGGAGTTTCACCTTTTAATAGGACCAAATGCACGGTTCCCCATCACTAATAAATCAGAATTCAAGTGTTCTACAGCTTCACAGATCTTTTCCTTTGGATCACCGATGAATACTTCAGTTTTAACATTAACCTGACCATGAAATAACCAAAGTAACCCATTAAAAATTGGGAAACATACTTAGAGGATGCACACTATCGTACCAGCAAAAGCACTTTAATTTGGAATGGAGGAAATTAAAGTACTTCAAATCGGTAACACAGTAAACAGAGAAACGCATACAAACAGAGAAAGAAAAATAATAATATAACCCAACATTTTTTCCGGAGCAAATCTGAAGAGCGTGATCGAATATAGCCTGCGTGATCCGCTTTTGGTGGGCCTCAATTGCCGCAGTGAATGCAGGCACCTCTAGATCACCTGTTAACAACAGTTACATTCATTAATCAAAACCCCAAAACAAAAGGGCAATACAAATCCCAAAAAACTACAAAAACCCTTAACTGGGACCGCCAAAAGGGATTGCTCCTGGATTAAGGCCAGCGGCAATCGACGGTGGGGATTGCACATGGAGTATGACGAACTTACTTTCAGAAGACTCGAATTTGAGGTTATCGAGAGCCCATTTCAAGGCGTTCATGCTCTCTTCGCTGCCATCTACAGCAACAATCACACAATCCAACTTCTGACTCATTGTATCAAGAACAAAAGATCGTAATTCCTAGTGGCTGGTCAAATAGCTATACCAAATCGCTAATCCAACCTCTCTCTCTCTCTCTCTCTCTCTCTCTCTCTCTAATTAGCGTAACTGGATAAAGCGTTGGCAGTTTAGCGAAGGGACGGCACAAAAAGTCGCCTCTTCGGCGACGGTATTGTTGATGAATAATTCTAATTGGACAAAGTTAATGACAAAAAGTTTAACAAAATTGACATTTGGCTTGTGTGATTGATATTGATGTAAAAGTGATGTGATGTGTTGAAAAACATGATTGTGTCATGTGTCAATTTTGTTAGATTTTTTGTAAATTATTTTGTGTATGTAGCATAACCCATTGGTGATTATGTCTGAAGTTGAAAACATTTGACTTAAGATTTGGCGTTTGGGATTAGCAAGGCCGTTAATTGGTCCGAGTCAGCGTCTCTGGGAGTGGCAATTTCAAACATATTACTCGATTCTCAGGGAGACCCGCTCCTCAATACTAGTAGAGACCCGCTGATGATGTTAACTATTGGAACGGGTACGAGGTGAAAGTCTTCGCCCTAAATCCTTAACTGGTCAGGGACGACTATTGGCCGCCCCGACCTGATAGTCTTTTTTTTATAAATAAAAAACTTGATATAAAAGAGGCCGTGAAGAATCAAACCCTGATACATAGGGTTAAAGCAATAAGCTTTGACCACTTTTGATGTGTGGTTGAATGTTTGATTATTTGAGCTTTATGTACGATAATTTGTGGTTGAAGTTCAAATATTAGTTTCATTACGTGGTTGAATGTTGTATTTTTATTTTATTTTATATAATTTTGTTAGCTATTAGGAGTATTCATTTTTTGATGAAATTAGCATCATTTGAATGGTTTTTTTTTATGTAGTTTCCATTTTTTTTAATTTTACGTGGCGAGTAATGGGTATTTTTCTCGTACCCGCAGGTTCAGAGTGGGCATGGGGCAGGTTCTTGATAAACGAGGGCGAGGGAACTCATACCTGCCCCGAACCCACCCTATTGCCGTTCCTAATTCTGTGGCAATATATATAATTCTTTTTTGAACTTGA
>CAVNYN010220157.1:0-42306 GCA_963692815.1 Nyctanthes arbor-tristis
AATTCACAGCATTGATTGGTGGAGTTTCAGTTCAAGTTTCGATGAAAATCCCAAGTCTAATTCCCTCATCTCTCCGGCTACACCCCCTCCGCCGCCGACCTCCGTGCTCTTCCGATCTCAACGGCGAATACAGTAAACCCGCCGCCACCTTCTTTAGCGCCATCTGATTCTGCCACCAATAATACGACGGCGCGTGAGAGTAAGTGTCACTCCCAGTTGTGCAAAGACGGTCCCGGCGCCGTTGTCGGGGTGGTTACCGCCGGTGCATTCTTTCTGGCGTTCTGCACCATATTAGTCATTTGGGTTTACAACAAGAAATTCAAGCAGGTGAAGAAATCGGAGACTCTGGCTTCCGATGTGATTAAAATGCCAAAGGAGTTTAGCTACAAGGCGCTAAAGTTCGCCACCAAAGGGTTCGATTCGACCCGAATTATCGGGTATGGTGCTTTCGGGACGGTTTATAAGGGGATATTGCCGGCGACCGGCGACATAGTGGCAGTGAAGAGGTGTAGCCATTCCGGACAGGGGAAGACAGAGTTTCTATCGGAATTGTCAATAATTGGGACTCTTAGGCATCGAAATCTCGTTAGGCTTCAAGGTTGGTGCCACGAGAAAGGCGAAATATTGTTAGTTTACGATTTGACGCCTAATGGAAGTCTTGATAAGGCATTGTTCGAGTCGAGGATGATCCTGCCGTGGCCTCATCGCCGCAAAATTTTGCTCGGGGTGGCGTCCGCCTTGGCGTATTTGCATCAAGAATGTGAAAATCAAGTGATTCATAGAGATATCAAGACTAGCAACATTATGTTGGATGAAGGGTTCAACGCAAGATTAGGTGATTTCGGATTGGCTAGACAAACTGAGAGATCGGAAGAGCGTCGCCCCGATGCCACGGTGGCTGCTGGGACAATGGGGTACTTGGCACCGGAGTACTTGTTAACCGGACGGGCGACTGAGAAAACTGACGTTTTCAGCTATGGAGCGGTGGTGCTGGAGGTAGCCAGTGGGCGGAGGCCCATTGAGAAAGAGGTTACTGGGGTAGGGAAAGTCGGTGTGAGTAGCAATTTGGTGGAATGGGTGTGGAGTTTGCATCGAGAGGGACGATTGTTGGCTGCGGCCGACCCGCGGCTGGGGCATGACTTCGACGAGTCGGAGATGACGAGAGTATTGCTAGTTGGGTTGGCATGTTCGCATCCCGACCCGATGGCAAGGCCTACTATGAGAGGAGTGGTCCAAATGCTTGTAGGAGAGGGTGAAGTTCCAATTGTCCCAAGAACAAAGCCAACTATGAGTTTTAGCACATCACATCTCCTAATGACATTGCAAGATAGTGTTTCGGATTTGAATGCCATGATCACCCTCTCCACGTCCTCATCGGAAAACAGTTTCTCTGGTGGCGGCAATGGCGGTCTTGACTTGGTTTGATGATCAATGAAAAATACGGCGGGCAGGCTGTTGTTTGAGATTATTCCGGCCATCTTTTTTTCATTATTAATTTATATATAAAATTCATTTATTTATTAAAATATGTATTTACAATCCATAACGTTCTAGTGCATGTTCAAAGAGTAGTGCATGTTCAAAGAGTGGAGCTCAATAATAGTGTTTTGTCCATTCTTAATTATCTTGGCTTGTGTGTACTTACTTCCCATTCACATTACTAATAAAAGGATTCATTTTTTATTATAGCGGTTTAAGATTTACTTTTCAACTCTTTTTCTTTTGGAAGAAAGGAAAAGAAATTCTGCTCTTCCGATCTCAAAAGACTAGTTCCATGAACTTGAAAATATATTATAATAGACGTTTGTTACCCTGTCTCCTCACGACATTAAATTAAGCTTGATAGTAAATCTTAAGCGGTTTCTTCTCAAGGTGATATTGTTTGCATTTCTTATCAATAGTTAGTTAGAAGTGGAGAGAGTAATGAAAATGGTGGGGGTCATTTTCTTGAAATGAATTGGTAAGGATTTTCTTTGTGGAGATCGGAAGAGTGATGGGTGGTTGCTTTCTTAGAAAGACTTGAGTCAAAAGCATTCACGAGAGTTGGAGTATAGGATTGGTAAAGTGTAAAACCATTATAATTGACATTAGAAGAAACGCATATTTATTGGTAGAAGTTTTTGCATTCATATTAAAATTCTTATTATTGTTGTTCCCCCCCCCCCTCCTTTTCATGTGCTAATAGCACTCTGATATTTTCCTCTTGTTTCATGTGGAAAGCTATGTAAAAAAGATAATACATATCCGATTGAGCAAACCCATATTTATGTTTTTCTTAGTTACTACAAGTAACATATAGCATTAATGATGAAGATGAGATATATATATATATATATATATGGTAAAGTGTAGTTTGATTTTAAGAACAAAAAGATTGCTTCAATTTCTTACTTTCTTAAAAAGATTGAACTAATCAACTCTTTAATCTTTATGGTGCTCATCACGTTATATATTCCCAATTAGGGTGTCGTAAAGAGGAAAAGTGGGTAGAAAGGGAATGCTCTATGTTCCGAGGTAAAGCGTGGCAAGAGAAAAAGCGAGTAAAGTGAAAATGAAGGAAAAATGAGGAGGAAAGGTATTAACTTTTGTCATGTCAATTCATCAAAAGAGAGAAGATCAAGAAGGGAAAAAGATTGAGATTTTAGAGTGTAAAATTACAATTATCATTAATAAAATCATTTTCATACTCTAAACACAAAGTTACATCTTTGTAATATAAGTTCATCGATAGAATACAAAAATTCTTACAATCTTTTTGTTAACCAGTGAGAGATGTATGTATTATAAACTCAACACGAGTAAGTATTAAGAAAAACGCTTAAGATAAAGTAATACATTTTAACACTTGGGAAAGTAGTCGTGCAGGTGCTAAAGTCGTTGTGGATATGATATGATGGAACCACTGTTAATCCGTCTAGTCACTTAATAGGTTTTGATGTCGTCTTCAATGATATGCTCAAACGAAGATGGTCGAGGATCCAAGCATTTCCTCAGGACTTTCTATTAAGTGAAACTTTTTCCAATAATTTAATTTGGAATACAATAACATGAAATTCCATGTTATTTTTAGCAAATAAATAAATAAAACTTTTATTTCTATGTCCCGCTGATGATGCCTTTCAAAATATTTTTTTTTTATTTTATCTCTTTACTTCTTTTATATTACTCCAGTGTTACAAAAAATTTGTTATAATTACAGTTAGATTGGTTATTATACATTCTATATATGTGGTACCTATCTAGTCAACATCTAACCACACTTCTATTTTTCTACTTTTGAAACCCAATTCATGTGAACCACAGATATATATATATATATAGGGATATCAAGTAGTCTATATGTAGACATAATAAAATTTTACTCTAAGTGTTATGATGCTAAGAAAATCAATCTATATAATAATCATGCTTAACCCCTCTACTACTATAGAAATGTTCAAATACTAGATATCTCGTAACGTGTTAACGAAGCCTAGCTCATTTGGTTATAGGGCTAGGTTGAGGTACTGGGACTTAGATGTCTCAGATTTGATCTCATATATAAAGTATTTTTTATATTTTATTGTAATGTATATTCCCACTATATGTGAGTTTATATTGTTGATTTTCTTAGCGCTATATTTTAATAAGATAAATATATATGCGTATTTATATTGTTATAGTACAGATTTGTAACTGTAGTTTCAGAAAATAAAAAAGATATCTCATGACATAGTGACATATGATGTCCTAATATCAGCACGTTTTACGCAAATCACGTCATCATTTAGTATTATCATGTACTACAATTTGTACAAAATCCGTTCGTGTACTAGAACGATAATTTGATGCGGAATCTAATTTGTCAATTATTTAAAAAATAATTACACGTGTACACAAATTACAGGAGAATCTTTTTCAGCAGATGATGAATTGAATAAATGAAACAATGGTCCGTGGATTACTGGCGTGCTGAGTGGTTTTGGAGCTATGTGTTGGTACAATATTCAGAGGTACAAATGATTCACAACCACTTGTATTGGATTGGATTGGATTGGATTGGATGTTAATTACTATTGGGACTACAATAATTGTATGACAATTTTGACCAAAAATTGTGAGTGTTTCCATTGGATGAGTGTAAAAATTAATTTGTTATTTTTGACAAAACGGGGTGAATGGAAGTGCATGCTTGATGTGACATGAATCGACAAAATTCGGATTGACGTGTGGTTAGTGATTTTCTTCAAAGACATTATAAGATCTTGAACGAGAAGAAACTCCTTTCATGTTGAGTTTGATGATTATTATCTATGACTTTAATCAAGTTAACGAGATTCAGTTAATAGTAAGATGTAATTTGGTCTGACTAGTCGAGCAAGTTGTGACAAAAACAGATGCAATTTCATGCTATATAGTGACATAAACGTAACCTACTATATTGTAGACAATTACTAAATAAAACTATAGTGAATTAATATGCACAAAACCCACTATCCTAACCAACATAAAACTATGTTAATACTCATGTCTTATTATTATGCAGAAACCCATTATCCTAACCAACATAAAACTATGTTAATACTCATGTCTTTCTTCCTTAAAATAATTCTAATAATAATTATTGTTTGCTGCTACAAGTTCTATGACGAAACAAGCAATTCACATGCGCGACACCGGCGGAGAACGTATAACCCCGTCGAGAATAATAAAATATTATGGCTTGTTTGCTAGAAATGAAGTTGTAAACAAAAAATTTTAATGGTCCATAAAAGAACAAAGAAAATGCCACTTGAAAAATGTTTTTGACAAAAACTTATACAAAATGACATGTGGCATATGTGATTGACATTAAGAGTGCGTTTGATGACACGCTCCACTCCTAGTATCTCTAATATATTAGAAATGTGACGTGCGCCGATGATAAATTTTAATTAGAAATTAGAATTCACCACCAAGGTTCGTTGATTTATTAAAATTTCCTAAAAATTTTGGCAACATCTCCCTTATTTTTTGAATAAACCAATCGGCATAGTACTCAATATCAATCCAATACACTTCACAACGTAATACTTTCCCAACGCCAACACAGCAATATCTTACAAACTAATAATTTCTCATTATAAGCAACATCACTTCATAGATTAAGTCTACAAACACAACACAACATAAAAATCACAACTTTTCTATTTATAACACTTCACTTGTATAGAAATATAATAAAACCAAGTATAACTCACAGCAGATACCTCAATGCATGCTAATAAATTTAGCATGTCCATGCATATAAATCATAATAAGAGAAACCCTATAACAATTTTGCTTCATTACGTGGTGGGTCCATTCTGAAAATAGCATGTTTGATTCTGATATGTTGCTCAAACTCCAATTGCTACCTGAAAGGAAAATCATTTTGAAAACATATGAGTTAACTAGCTCAGTGAGTGGAGTTTTATCAATAAACATACTTTAGAAAAATTGAAATATGACTTTTGCAATACCTTGAATAACATGTTCAAATTCATTTGAAAATTTTATGACTTTAAATATAAATTTAGCATAACATTAACATTTATAAAACCATTATGTATTTGGGGAACATCATGAACATCATTTCATTCAGATCGGAAGAGCGTCGTGTATAAAATTCATCAATTTGAATTCATCTCGCATCGAAGCATTTATAGAATCATTGTCATATCTGTAAGTATCATGAAAATCATAGAACTTTTCCCCAAAGAGTATCCACACATCATGATCATAATATCAAGTCATACGCGTGTAGACGGTCAGTTTGGGCCATAGGTACCTTATGACCCCTTCGCCTTAGGCGGCACAATTAAACATATTAAGCCATAGCTAGCACGTAGGCCCCTTCGCCTAGACGGCGTTCATTTAGTCAGCTTGAGTCATAGGCCACTTCGCTCGTAGGCGGCATGATCATAAACATATAATACAAATTGGGGGATTTTCATACATCATAAATCATATTTCAACTTAAAACATTCTTTAAATCATGAAACATCATCTCATACAAACATTCACATGAACTTTTCTAAAAACTTCCGATCTCAACTTTTATGAACTTTCATAGAAATATATCATCATCATCATAAAACATTACAAGTTCGTGAAAAATCAAAGTATAATTCAATTTTCATTTAGAAAGAAAATAAGAAGAAATGTTCCACTCACCGGCTAAGTAGAAATGTAGCTCCTTTCATAAATGGCTTTAATTTTTTTCTCATTTCTGTAACATAATATAAGAATTTCATTCGACATTAATTATTACTGTAACAAATTCTTACATATTATCAAGTTACATCACTTCCTTTAACTTTATCCCTTTCCATCTACTTATATTAATATATAACTCTCTTTAAAGTTACAAGCTTATCATTTCCTTCTAATTCTTCAACATTTCCTCATTTCCTCTTTGAACGAAATGCTGCCCCATCTTATTTTCATCCCTTTACTTCACTTTTTTAATCGCTTATAACATAATAATTTAACACATATATCAACATATAATTTTCCTTTTTGTCATAAACCATTTCTTTTCTTTGAGTTCACTCATTTCATTAACATATCATATCCTCATCACCCATTAGTATTTACATATCAAATCATACTTCAATGATAATATTTGAAATATATCATGTCATCATATCATAAAATATCCAATAATACTCTCTACCAAATAAAATCAACCACATCAATTTAATTCCCATAAGATTTTGCCATCAAAATTCACCTAATATCAATAATTTAATTAATCACAATAGATTTTGTTTCCAACTTATCATTTTACCTTGTTTCCAACACATAATATTCATATATATCAAATAAAATCAACAACATACTCATAGAACTCCAAATCACATTGTAGTCAAGTTTTGTCGCTACTTATTCATTTTCTACAACAATAAAACTCTCTATTCGTTCATAATACATAAAATCCCAAAATTCTCAATAACATTATATATTCATTTTTTAATAGTTTGCTACTTTGATATTTTCACAAACACCTCATATACATTTCCATCTCATTTTAATTACTACAACACTCCTTAACAACAAACCACTTTTAACATCAAATTAATATTTCTTAATAACATTATTCCATCTTAAATCCAACTCAATTAGTATTTAATACATACTTCACTAATCTAACCTCATCAATTATTATATTACATAAAATCCTCAATTTCTCTATTTCTAGGAATTATAAAAATCACAACACTATATATATAATAGTAGCTAAAAATTAAAATCCATCATTCTTTCGATAAAAGCACCAATTATTTAGCCCCAAATCATAAAAATAAACTATAAATTCAACACCTATAGGAAAACACATAAACCCTAAAAATCATCTTTTGACTTACCTCTAGAAATTTGTGGAAGAAAATCAAAATCCCATGTGTTAAATCATGCCAAAAAGAAGCAAAACTCACAATTTTTCCTCCATTTTTCATTCTTTTCTTTTTCTTTTCTTTTTTTTTCTATTTTCTCCCATTTCTACCGGATTCGCGTGCCACTACTACAATGTGTTTGTGTGTTTTCAATTTGCAAGACAATCACACGTATATATATAAAATTTGTACACTTGGTCCCTCAACAAATATAAGTTGTGTAAGTTGGCAATTGACAAAATCTTACGCACCCATAAATCTTTCACTTTTTAATTCTTTTACTTAAATCCTTTGATAACTTAGATTTGACCCAAATAATTTAATTTTGGTCATGACTTGACTAATATCACCTTTGACTTTTCGTCTATAAAATTTGGGATGTCACATTTGATCACATGTAAGGAGTTTAGTTGGAAATAAAAAAATTTTCTTATCAATTGAATTACCGGTAAATTTTAAATTTCATAGAAAGTGAATTGTAACATATTTGATTGGAAGTGAAATTCTCGATAAAAAGTATGAATTATCTAGAAAACAAAAAACTTACAATCTATAGGAAAATATTTTATTTGTTTTCAAAAAAAAAATGGTCATGTGATCAAAAGATGTAAAATATTTTTCGCAGAAAAAATGTGAATCAAACACCGCAAAAGTAGAGGTGAAAAACCTCATTTTCCATGGAAATCCTTGTCAATCAAACATACTCTAATTTTAAAGTGCAATAATGATCTAATATCAAATGTTTGACAGTATTATGCCTTCAAATGCTAATGTGGTATGCTAGATGCTTGTCTTCTGCTATACCACATCACAGTGTGTCATATGGCGTGTCAGATGACACACATCTGGTAGGCCGCATAAGTTTATGATAACATTAGATCATTTAAACGCAAACTACATAATGCCAAACATCTGACATTAGATCATTTTCATTTAAATGCAGTAAATGTAACGCATTGAAAAACATATTGTTTGTTAAACATTTGTTAGCTTCTTTTTATTTATTTTGAAATAAATTGCACAACTCAGAGAACAAAAACCAAAGACTATGGCCGGGGAGTCAAATGGAAAACTACAAAAGAAGAAGGACCTAAAGTATAATATTATGTGAAACTGGGCGATCGGATGGAGCTCATGTTCTCAACAACTCCAGTCCAGTTTTAAGGCCCAACTCCGTGTCGAGTGCACGCAAAAATCCTTTCCTCATCGTTCTTAACGATTCCCAATTTCTATCAGATGGATCCGGACTTCGACGATCCGGTGGTGAGTTCAATTTCTTACAGATCTCTAGTTAGATTTGATGATTTAGTTCTGCCTATTTTGGTAGATCTGCTTCGTTCTTAAGTTGTTTTAGCTAATTTAATGTCATAGCTCATAATTTGGGGGGGTTTATGTGAAACAAGCATGATTCTTGCGGGTGTACCATATCTATGTTTCTCTTCTTCTTTCATCGATTTTCTCGAATTTGATTTGTTGAAATTTCTGCGTTGTAGATAGTTTTTTTGTGGATGATATGGCCTCAAAGAGAAAATTCCACCACTCCTTTGATCTGTTGATGGAAAATTACTTGTTCACATAGCAATGAGCTAGAATTTAATTCTTAAATATGGACTTGTTCTGTGGGATATATGCATTTTCTGCTTTTTGCTCTCGTTAATATTTGAAAACAGAGAACCGTGTCGATGGAGTTATTCCTTGACCTTAAAGTGTCAAGCGAAGAATCAAGCTTTAGGATACTCTCTATCTTTCGACTTTCATAGAATCACAGTGATGATTATTACTATTATTATTTTAAATTAACATTTTTATAGTGCCCTAACATTTTATACTTTTAAGATTAAGCCATGTCAGCACAGTGATGAATTTCCGACACTTTACCTTTTGCATTTATTTTTTATTTTTATTTTTTTAAAGCCAGGTCTCTGCAATTTCGACCAGATGCTTGAAAATAAAGTTTGTTTATTTGGTTGTCAATGAGTTGTATGATGCAATGTACTATTGTCAGGATTTCAACGTGCACGTAGTTAATTATAATGGTTGATTTTCTGATTACTTGGTTATTTTTTCATGAAGTTCTGGTCATTATTGTAGTTGCTTAAGGTAGTCTTTGGTTTAGAATGCGAAGGCATGCTTCTCTTCTAGCACGTAGTTTCTCTCATGGCATTCAAGTCCAATCATAGTGTGTTAACTTAACATTTCCTTATAGTGTCGTCCACTAATTTTTCTCCTTAATAGATTCGGTAAAATATCATTGTTTTTTAGCTTCAATATCATGTATAAATAAAAGTAGAGTGAGAACTATTAGCTAAAATTTAAGCTTTAGAGTTGTCTCAAAAAGCATATTTAGTGGCTGATGATGTTTTTAGTTTAATATGCACATTACATCATAAACAACATAATGAGACAATATTACATGAACCAAGCTGGAGAATGTGATGTATGACCAATTAATTTTGGCCTGTGTGATATTATTGGGGAATTTAGTGGTTAGTCTTAAAATTATGTTGGCCCATCAAGAAGCGTCAAGTCCTTAACCGCGTATTTTTTATGGAAATGGGTAGTTTTAAGATCCGTAGAATCCGACTCTCTTTATCCCATCAATTAACGTAGAATGTGATGTATCACACAACTGCTCTATTTGCTGATAAGAAGTTTGGAATATCTATTATTTAGTTAGTGGAAATATATTCTATGTCTATGCTAATAAAGTTTTATATTTAAAGCGTGCTTGATTGCATTTATTTTCCATGTAAAATATCAAATTCTTAGAAAAAATTCCATCTTTGTGGGATTGATAGAAAAATGGAAATGGGTTTTAAGTTCCATGGTACAATCCCTTTGAGCACATTTTCCTTGGAAAACAATTCCCACCTCCCCCCAAGTAAAATGTTTTCTATGAAAGTTGGAAAATATTTTCTTTTCCATCATTTCATTTCAAACGCACCCTTTGAAGTTTATATTTTCCTTGCATTTAGAGATGCATGAATTCACGATATTCTCATAATATTCTTGAACTGTTGCATTAAGAGGTTTTTATGCCTTGAAGCTTGCACTTTTACCCTGCTGAAGATGTTGATTTATTGTACAGGGGGTTTTAATTGAGGAAGTTATTTAGTGGCTGTTTGAATCTCTTTATTCAAATTAAATTATAATAAGAAATTATAATGAGGTGAAATGAGTGGTGTAGATTTAATAAAAGTTTGAAATTTGTGGTTAAGATCGGAAGAGCGTCAAATCAGTGGTAGGTGAGATTATAATGTGTTTTCATAAAGAGAATCAAAAACTTCCTTAAGCTATTTTCTGTGGCTGGGGACTGGGAGGGATTGAATCAGTTTTGAGCACACCTGTCAAGTCAATAGGTGCTCTAGATTGAACCTAGTTCCTTCAATGTACGTATAGTTTCCTGCAGTTATAGCTGTGGCCTGCCATAGCTTTTTGATTTTTAAATAAGCTGTTATGGTGTATGGATGTGATGAAGCGTTTAAGTACCAAGTCTATAAGAAGGTATTGCCTGCATTTTGTTGGTATAAGCCAAAACCAGCTTTCCTATGGGTTCTTATTTTGTCTTCTCTTTTGATGTGGTCTACATGTATACTGCAATTTCCATTATGTGGTTGCTTGGTTTCTTATTGGGTTCTGCATCCCTCTCTTCATTTTTTTTTTCTTTTTAATAATTTTTTGGGCACTGAAATCTTCTAAGTGTTGTCTCTAATACCCATTATGTTTCTCATCTGCTAAATGAACAGAAAAATGTGGCCCAGGAAGTAGGAGCGAAAGGGTTCAACCCGGGATTGATAGTTCTGCTTCTTATTGGAGGGCTAGTTGTGACGTTCCTTGTTGGAAATTATGTACTTTATGTGTATGCCCAAAAAATCCTTCCCCCAAAGAAAAAGAAGCCAGTCTCCAAGAAGAAAATGAAGAGGGAAAGACTGAAGCAAGGCGTTTCCGCCCCAGGAGAATAAATTTAAAATAACCTCTTTCTGGCACACCCTTTCATGTTGAGAATTGCTCTGTTTCTAGGATTCTGTAAACGGAACTTTATAATTGGGAAGAATGACCTGTTTCTATTTTTATTCTGTAGATAAGAATGACATCTTTTGCTACCTGAATGATAAGCCCCATTAGCAAACCAATTTTATTTTGATTTCGTCAAACTAATAAGATCTACATATTCTATGGGTCCACCACATGTACACAAATATTCATTTCGCGATGTTTAGTTTTAGTTCGAAATGGAAATAGATCCGGACTGGAGAAGAGTTGGTTTCATGGTAATGTTTGTTTTCAATCGCAGTGCTCCCTGTAAGATGATATATAAGCAGCTGGAAAGCAATCCTGCAAAGCGGGTTAGATATTTGAGCATTGAGGATGGAAGGGTATTTAAGAGTTCTGTTCTAGTGCCAGATGCTAAAATTCAGGTAGATCAAATTCAGGGTATTTAAACGGCGAATTGCACATAAGACAGTATTGGCTAGCAAACAAGACCATATTATATATTTTGTAAGAGCATCCACAGAAGACTTACACACAAACAAATACACACTGTATATCATTTTTAAAGCCCCTCTACACATGCGCGAACTTGAAAAACTATGAAAGCATGAATCCATTACGCCTATAAAATAGAAGTTCAAATTAGAGTGTCAAAATGACAAATTGTCAAATGCATAATCCCAGTTTATCATTATGCCCCACGACCCATGGCCTGTTCTGCGGGAGGAATCATGACTAACACTGGTTGTGCATTAAACCCAGGATGAGGAAGCCTGCGGCGAACCTCACGACCTTCCTGACAAAGGGCACATGCATGGCAAAAGACATGAGCAGCAAAATCACATGCCGATTCACACTGCTCACGGCGATCCTCGTTCTCCATAAAGCTTCCACAGCATCCACAGGATCTAGCAAGTGACTCACAAGTTCCCTGTTCAGTAAATGGACGAAAGTCAATTTCAGCATCCATTCATAAGGTCCTCATCCAAAGGAATATCCAATCAATTAACATTATGTACGTTTCAGATGATGATATCCAAACCAGTGCTCTGATCAAGGACGAAATTAACTCAAAACTAGGATCAATCACTAAAAAGACAGAGATCGGAAGTCAGGACGTATTGACGCTCTTCCGATCTGTATAAGTTTTTTTCAGAATAGTTTTCCAAGCAAATCAATTCCACTTCAAGTACACACACAGCTTATATAAACCAAACTGGATTATAAAATATCACGTAGCATCATTTCATTGGTTCACTTTTTTAAAAAATGTCAAAAATTATGGCCGATTAAAAAAAATAAATTGTGTCAGTGAATGATTTCACGTGGTTGTTTACAATCCAATTTATAGTCCATTGTTTCATACTCAACTGCCAAACATACTGCAAACAAAGTATTAATTAAAGAAAAATTCAAAAACCTACAGCAATCTGTAAAAGTCCCAACTTAGATGCTTTAACACCGTCTATTATATAGATTATTATGATGCAACAAAATGAAGATCTCCACAGATAATATCACCATATTGTAGCATCTCTAATATCCTATCTTGATAGTTAAAAACCTTTCCCCCTTTTCATGCTTCAGATTTTCGCAGTCAATGCTAAATTGACTCTTATTTGTAAGACAGTTATAACATCTCTTATCCTTCACAAGTCCAATTGCAGCATGTATATTACACAGGTAGAGCTTGAAATATAAGGACAAGACTAACCTCTAGGTTAAATTTCCGGCGAATGGCCGAACGAGCGGGATATGAAAACCAGGGTGCAAGACAGTTCGAGCCGAAAAATGAATTCCCAAGCAAGTAAAGAGCAGTGTATGGCATGCAGTGATTAGTAAAAGTACCAGAAGTATATCCAAGTCTCTCGACATTGCTTCCATAGAGCACACAAGGAGCCATACTACCCAACAAACCTGCTCGGTATCATAATTGTCAATCCAAAAAATTGAACACGATTCGAGGAAACTCTAATTAAACAGAGCAATTAAGAGCTGAATCTAGATGCCCAAAACAGATACTAGTTGAAAGAATCAAACTATCTAGAAAACATAAGAAAACTGAAACCTTCCAAATTTCACTAGTAAAAAGAGAGGTGTGTGAATGTGATATACTGCCGATGGAAGGATAACAAAAGACATCTAACACAGAGTTATCAGCTTTCAGCATCATCATAAACAAACTGATAAATGAATTACATTCAACAATAGATTGATGGATCATATCCCCTGGAGAAAGAACTATGTATCATCATTAACATATAAACATATGGAACCCATCTGATCATTCCATGAATTTCATTTCTCATCCCGTGATTACATAATCAAATAATCAATGTTTGCTTCCCGTGCAAAAATCTCAATCATTCTCCGGCTCATATATTCCAGAATATTTCCTGCTTATCAACAAATTGATCAGAGTCATTTGACCTTAGCTAATTTCAGAATCTTATCAATAAATAAATAATCAACGATCATCAACGCAGAATCCAATAAATTCTCAGGAATCAAAATTTCCAATCAACAGATCAAATATTTAGCAATAACCCTTTCCAAGGAAATGAAGAAAATAAAACTCACAAACTTCAAGATCACTGCTACAGAACTCGTCGTTCCTTCCAAGACAAGCACAAAGGCCGGTGTCCCATTGGGCCCTATGCATCGTGGGCTCCCCCATGACGCTCAGAGGTAGCCCCTCAGCGGTCCACCCAATCGGCACCGGCAGCAGCGATCGGTTCACGGCCTCTACAGACGGAGGAGCTGCGGTCTTGGAGGTTGCAGCCGATTTCTTTTCAGCCTCAGTCATTGGGTCTTCGTGTTCTTTTTGGTTTGACAAAAGGGGGCTTGATTCCTCAGGATTCGCCATTTCCAAATGAAAAATTTTGCTACAGAAACTGTATGGAATTAAAGAAAGCGGAGAATTTGGAAAATGGGAGCTGAGGAAGGGTTTATACACGAAGAAACTACAATCACGAAATGAATAACGGGTCGTCTTGGAATGCTCCTCCTTTTAACGCGCAATCCGTGTATTTACGTGAAATTTTCTTAGAAAATAGTTATAAAAGGCTTTACTTGATGTGACATGAATTTAATAAAAATAGTCTAGATAAAACTCTTTATAAAAATAGTCTAAATAAAACTCTTTATAAGGCTCTTTATCTAATTTTCTAGAAAGACTCGTATTTACATTATTTATGTTGATGAATTATTACTATTGTTACAAACAAACAACGATTTTCTAACCCTTTTGATGGGCCAAAGACCGTGAAGAACGCGTTCAGTATTTTTTATGATTATTATTATGAGCCTTTAAATGAAAAGTCAATCTTTAATTACGAGCTGGGGGATGAGAAATTTTCGAACTCCAACTGTATTAGATTTTCTATAGAAATAGATTGGGCTCTATAGTTAGACCGCCAACTATATTCCCCTACTGAACATAATCTTTCCAAAAGAGGGAAAAAAATAAAAAAAAAAATTACTGAACATAAGATTCGAAAAACTTTTAAACCGGAGCACGATTGTCTAGGCTGGGCTCGGGTTAGGGAACTAGTTAGACGTGCTCTAACTGAGGCATGTAGTCTTGGACACTTTTTTATGATATGTTTTATGTTTATATATTTGTTTATAATAATTATTATTATTTTAAACATTAACCAAAGAAAAAGAAAATGAAAATAAACAAATATCAATAGATACAACAGGAAAAAAAATCATTTATCAAAAAAAAAAAAAAAGAAAAAAGAGAGAGAAATAAGTCAGGTCACCTAAATTTTTGTCCAATCAATAATAAATTAGGTTAGGATTTTTGTTTTTATCTTGTTAAATTCTGAATCGTGGGTGGACAAAAATACATTTCTAATTAATGATCAATTTTCACACTAAAGATGACTTATTGCTAATAACAATAATTCATGAAAATAAAGGTGAAATTGTCAAAAGTGTATAGATATTTCTTTCTTTTGATTTCTTCTTCTTCATTTTTTTTTTAATTTTTTTTAAATACAATTAGGGGAACTTTAGGGATGTTGCGTTAGTATAGACTCGAATTCACTTTTGATTCTTTTAACCACTTGAACTATCACTTTTAGTCTCATTCCTATTGATTTTCAGTATAAATAAATAGTACTACTCAAAAAAATAATAAAAAAGGCTGTCGAGTGCCAAGGGTAACTTTTGTGGGTGCATTGCCCTAGCACTTAGGACAACTATAAGCTGTTCGAGCTAGCTCTAAGCTAGATTGAGTAGATTCACAAAGAGAATTGTCATCCCTAACCAAATATAATTGATGATGATCATGTTATGACATAATCTAGATGTCACTTCATGGCGTCATTCGTTGGCGTAGAGGAAGACCATACAGATATAATAACTGACACATACCAATAGGGGAGTCACTTCTTATTCTATTATTAATTAATTAGATTTTAGAAAGCAGGGCTAATGAATGACATCCTAAGGTGCTATCCAATTGAAACTTGAAGATTTTCATATAATTGATTTGCCGATTACTTGGCACTTTGCTTGATGATATGCAGTGAAATGAGTATGTTTCTGACCAAAAAAAAAAAAAAAAGGTGGAATTAATTATTGATCTAACTTGGATTAATTAAGCGAGAAGACAATTTGGTGGTAGTGTCATGTGTGCATTAAGCAAATAAATAATGGACGTTGGAAACGTTGTCTTCACGTCTAAAAAGTGAATAATTGTGACTATTTTGATCTAGATATATTGTATTAGAAATTAGAATAAAGAAATAAATAAATTAGAGGACCAAGAATTCTTTTGAAAATTGTATTCGCAATATATATGAGATCCAAGAAAATGCATTGGTGAAATTTGTCAATTATTTTCATCAGATTCAATATCCTTAACACGATCTCTATCCTTTTTTAACTTGAAAAGGTTCCTGTTTAAGAAAAAAATAATAATTAAAAAGAAAAATAAGTTTCCAGATTGCTTCAATTTTGAAAAGAAAATTTTATTCTTCAGATAAAATATTATATATGATAGACTAAATCATCATGGATTAATTGCTACACTCTCAAAATAGCCCAATAATTATACACAATTACATGATAAAATTGAACTCAAAATGATATTAAATTCACCTCTAAGCTCCCAATAGGCAAAACACATAATCTCATATGGGAACCCATCAACATAAGCAACTAATTAGCCAAAACAATATAGTTTTACTCATCCACAAGAGTTCCATCATCCCTGAATTTTATTACCCTGAAAGAGAATAGAAAAATATCATATCCATCAGAACCATACGAAAGTATCCATGTAAGACTCGATTAGCTACCAGAAGAGATGTATTGTCAAGTACTGTGTAAGAAACATAAGTAGATATTTATGTGATCTTACATTCACTTTGGTCTTGTGAGCTCTCGAGCTTCTAGATTTGTGACGCGCCATACTCGTCTGATGGTGGATTTTAGGCCGTCCGCCGGATCGACTTGGGGGTGGTATATAGGTATGAGTCTCAGGACCTCTGTAATCAATGTCATAAACCTCTGAATCCGCAGTTTTCGAATTCAACTTCCCTATAATTAGATCACCCAAGTAAACAAAAAATTGAAAATTCACGTAGTCAACTCAAAATGTTTCTCGTCACTCGTAAGTAAAATGTATAACAACAAACAAACCTCTTGAAAAGCTCGGTGTGGCATCGAGGAGGAGGAGAAGGCCGACAAGGAGGAGAGTCGAAACTAAACTAGCCTTGAGCTTCATGACATGCAATATTCCCAAAATGATTTGTTTTCTTGAAGGTGTGTCGAAAGGGGCATGCAGTTGATCAGCAGGAAATAATAGGGTTCAAAGGGAAAAAGGCATGGGATCATATTACGAGTTAAGGAAATGCAAAACTTTTGGAAATTGAAACCATCAGTCTGAACAGCAATTGATTGCAAGGACCCGATTAAGATGTGTTGGGTTGGAACATTTAAGTAGAGGCCTCAAACAGATCTCGGAACTCCCATCTTTGGACCCTAGATGACGTCGACACTGACTAACTAAGAAAAAAAAGAAGTTAAAATCTTGTCTGTTATACTGTTAGTCTTATTGAAACATACATTATCCAGCCAAACAAGGCATACACAAGTCTCGTTTCTAATGGATTTTGAAAAGCTGAACGCTGCTTTAGTTTTCTGAAAATACTTTCTCTGTCTGGAAGAGGCTTTTGAGGTGGCTTTTCCAAGTGGTACGTCCATATGAATTAGTTGAAGCTATCCTATTAAGGGAAACAATTTCTAGTACTCTAGGAATATCGAGAATCCTAATAAATAGGAATACGAAGTGTTTTCATGGACCTCAATTAAATAATAAATAAATTGAGCTATTTATATTCACTTTTCAGGAGTGCTAAATTTAGTACTCTTAGAGTACTAAAAACTTTCTCGCTCACAAGGCTCATAATGGTTGATGGATAACTTGTGTTTTCCTTTATGGACAATCCCATGTGTGCATTATTGAACTGTCTTAGGAGCGACATCTCGTTTGGCAGACCAATTATTTTGCTGGACTACACTGGACAAGATAAATAAAATTCTAAGATGTATACTTTTGTGGGAAATACATTAAAAAAAATGATTTTTTTAAATTTTGTATGATTATCTTTGAACTTAGCAAAAAATATGGGCACCCTATTCTTTTGGCCCTGCAGGTTTGGACCAGACTGGCAATTGCTACATTATACTATTGTAGACTTTTAGTTGAAAAATTTAATGCATTGTACCATAGAGTATTGAATATTAAGCCAAGGCATTCAATAAACCTCTTTATGTGAAAGAAAGAATGATACTATTCATTACTAGTCGAGATCATGACTAGTCGATAATCTAGATGAATTTGACAGAGTAACATTATTATAAAATTATAGATTCAATAAAAAATAAAGAGATAAAACTCATTTATTTTGATCAGTCTATTCAGTGCCCAACAGTGAAGATATAAAGAGCATTGCTCTAGATGCAATTATTAGTGGGGTGAATAATAATAATAATAATAATAATAATAATAATAATAATAATAATAATAATAATAATAAGAAGAAGAAGAAGTAAGAGAAACGTTCCCTTTCAAAAAAAAAAAAGTAAGAGAATTCATAGTATTATAGAATCATAGATCGAAGCAAAAATAAAGAGATAAAAATCATTTATTTTGATCAGTCGATTTGGTGATCAATAGTGATGATATAAAGAGCATTGCTCTAGATGCAATTAACGTCCTATCTCTTTTGGTACACACATAGTTGTAAGGTTAGATTGAAAGAAACTAATCTAACATCAATATGGCATGAAGAAATTCCTTGATTCAACCTTTGTGGTATTAATTGACTATGGGTAGGGGTGAAGTCAGCATTGAACACTGCAATATACTAAAAAATATAGATTAATACTAATCAATGTTCGAAATTATTTTTTTAAATATTCAATATGACCGAAAAAGAAAAGTTTTAGGCCGGGCTCAACCACAGTGGAATTCCCCAGCTCTACCCTTACTTTCCGCCCCCCACACACAAAAGGGCATATAAGGGAGGGGAGAGAAATTAAGAGAGAGTATGTGTGGTTTGACTTGAGACCTCCTGCCCATAACGCAAGCATTTTAACCATATATAAGGTCCCTAATCCTAAAAAAATTGACAATTATAACAATTACTCTATCTCTTTTAATAATCATAATTTTTAAATAAAAGCAAAAATAACCCAAAAAAATGAAAAATGAAAATAATTTCTTTCCACCAAACTTTTCTAGTTACCTACCCTACCCCTAATTCAGACGTAAATAAAAAATTCTGCAGCAAAAAAAGAGACTCACATTTTGCTACTTGCTTCTCTAATTGCTGTTTGAAATGATAGGAAAAAATGAGAGTTTCCCCAAAAAAGAAAAATACAATATATATTTGTCATTTTCAGTAAAGATGGGGGTATGGGCTAGCTAGGTAGCTGGAAAATAATTATTTTCCTTTTTATTTTTTAATTATTTTTACTATTTTTCAAAAATTTTATCTAAAAAATAAAGACACAAACATCATAAGGGACATTATGAGTGAAATTATGAAAAGTTAGAGACCTAGTTAATAGAAAGTGTAAAGGTTGAAGACTATATATGAAATTAACACAGTCTTTATTTACATTCTCAAAATACATTCTCTAAAAAAATCAACTTTTAATAAATAAATTAACTTTATATAAATAAATTTCTTTATGACTTCTATGGTAAAGATTAGTAGAAAACTTAATTAATATTATTGGAAAAGTATAATTTAAAAATATATTTTCTAATGCTACCCTTTCATTTATTTAATATTTCACTTTAATTGTTCTTTATTGTTGATTACTATGTATAATAAATAATGACATATTAGAAATGGTTAACTTCACAAATCGTCCTCAACCTTTAACTTAAGAATCGGCGAGGTCCCCAACCCTTTTTTTTGACCTCCCAGGTCTCTAACCCTTCAATAACTCGCATGACAGGTCTCTCGTGGCGATTTCCATCCCTTTTTCTGTTAAGTCCTTAGACAAATTACAATTGTATCCCTTAAATTTTTAAATTAAAAAATAAAAAGTTTAATATATACAAACTTTTTTAAAAAATGAAAATTGGGGGCCCCTCTGTGCTGCGAGAATGGCATTTGCTGTCGGAAATAGCAGCAGCAAAATCGTTGCAGAAAATGGCAGACGAATGGAGAGACTCCCGCCCTTGTGTTGTCATTTCCGGCAGCGATTTTGCTACCAGAAATGGCGGGCGGCACAAACAGGCCCCTTTTTTTTAAAGTTTTTATATATTTTTTTTTTTTTGTTTTTAAAATTTTTAATTTTTTTATTTAAAAATATAATGGATAAAATGGTAATTTGTCTAAGAATTTAACGGAAAAAGGGATAGAAACCATTAAGAGGGACATGTCTTGTGAGTTATTGAAAGGTTGGAGATCCATGAGGTCAAAAAAAAGTTGAGGACCCCAACCGATTATTTACTAAAAGGTTGTGGACGATTTGTGAAATTAACCTTATTAGAGAACTAAAAAATTAATTAAGAAATGTTGGCTATAATTTAGAACAGATGGAAGGAATAGTAGGCTACCTTTGCAAGACCGTGAGAGTTCTTCAAACTACCATTTAACTAGTCTATATGGGTCTTTTTTCTTGTTGAATAGCATTAGTGGTGTTGAGCACCAGTGCTTTAGATAAGATAATAATATATGTGACATCATCACATGATAAACAGAGTTAAAGACATACGTATTTAACATATTTAATTTAACTTATTATTTAATTAATATTATGTAAACTGGTGCTGAAATTGTTATTATTATTACTATAAATCTCATACGTGCGTTACACGGGAAAAATAACAAGTATATAAATTTCCAACAATATCAAAATAGCACTTAAATAATAAGACATCAACATACTTGGCCAAGTTTTAAAAAGTAACTTTTGTGCTATAACATGATTTTATTATTTTCATCTAGTTAGAACTTAGCAAGACCTCTTGCCTACTACTTTTAAATTTAATGTGTGTGTATGTGTGTTTGTTTGTAAAATTTTAAACAAAAATAGAGATGTGACCAGATAATCTTCATCAATTAATGATGACTTTTTTCAAAGTATATAATCAACATTCGTTAATTGCTAGGCAACAATGATCCTAGAAACAAAAAACTTAAAGTGGCTTATTTTCATAAAATATACACAATTTGAGGGTTTTTTTTTATCATCTAGGTATTCTAAATAAGACATAATGATTATTTCAGTCATCCCTTCATCATTCTACTGATTGTAATGAATTTTTCCTTTTTCCGAAGCTGTAGCCAAGAATAGAACTTCTTCCAGCATACCCCAAATGTAGTGGCTTAGGCTGTAAGAGAAACAAATCAACTACATCCATTACCTCATCGATATTCTTCATCTGCATATTTTTAAAGTCAGCTTACTGCTAAATCTTAAACTCACCAATCTCTTAATATCTGCCAATTGAAAAAAGCATATATCATCATTAATAGATAGAAATACACAGTATTAATCTAATTTAGTTGCAAAATAATAAAAAGTAATATTATAAGTAATGTATATAACAAATTGTGAACTATATCAGTAGAACGTGTGTTTGGGATGAAGATATACATACTCACTAACCTACTAGCTAGAAGTCATTTAGTAATTAAGTGATCATGTCTATTGAAATTGCAGTACGTGATTCTATTAGATAGATCAAAAGATAAAAAAAAAATGTATCTAGAAATTTAATGAACCTATCGAATTATCACAACAAACCCCTATCTCAAAATTAAACACTTGAAAATAAGTAATAGATCAAATTATACTAGAATTTAAGAAAACATCATGCAAAAAATGAAATAAGAAATGAAAAGAGGATACTAACGTTGTTTCAGATGAACGATTAATCCAAACATATTTCAAGAAGATGGTGCTTTCTATAACATTCCGGAAATTTTTACAAATTAAGGTAAGCAACAAAATTGTTGTTTTGAAAGAATTACTTGAATATTATTATTGTAAAATTTCTTAAAAATTTAAAAGATTGTTACTCAATTGACGTTAAAAAAAGAATTTGGTTCCTGATTGATATAAACTAAAGTGCAGTAACTTAATTGACATAAATCGAAGTTCGGTGACTTAATTGAAGGATGAGACAAAGCACAAGGATTTCTCGAGCAATTTGACGCCAAGTGTACAGTACCGTATTACGCCATGTGTCACGATTTGATTGGCGAAACTCAAAATTTATTAAAAACAACTTAATCATAACTATTATATATAAGCCAATTGAGTCCTCAAACCGTTCAAGCTCTCCCAACACCCCAAAACTCTCCTCTCTTCCACCAAATTCGTTCATCTCTATAATGAGATGGAAACTAATCCTAAAAAACCACCAAAATGCCTATTTATCTTTTGAAAAGTGTCCATTCCCATATATAGAAGGATTATAGCTTGAAAAATAGCTTTGATGGAGGAATTTTAAGGCTTTAAAGGCACTTTTCTACTTGGACTTATTCGAAGAAGCTTTAAGGTGAGTAACATATGTCTTGGTTTTTCCTTCTCTGTATACGAAACTCATGCTTTTCTTGTGAGTAACACGTGCATTGGCTCTCTCTCTCTTCGAAACTCGTGTCTTCCTTGATTCTCTTTGATATTCGATAATACGTAATTGCTTCTTAGGCTCCTATTATATTGCCTTAACATTTGATATCTAAGTGTGCAAACTTGTTATTGGATAAACCATTGTTATTGCTCTTGGGTCTCACTAGTGATGCTATATACTCGTTCTGCTCTGTTATTTGAATTGCTTTATGGCATTATGACCTTGCTATATGGTCTCGGCCATCTTGAATTGTTATTGAATCGTATGGCTTACGGGTAGAGGCTAAACTAGTGATGTGCCCGAGTTTCGTATCTTTGTATCTTTGTGGATGACTTATTTGTGCATAAAAGTGCCCTCTTTTGTATTATTTTGCGTGGGCCAATATATGTTGTTATTCATTGGGTACTTTTGTACTCACCCACATATCTTCTACAATCCTGTAAGTATAAAATTTAGAGCTATGTGGCCGGATCGTCCCAAGATGGAGGAGATACATGTATGTGATTGAGGTTTTGGCATGTGCGACCGAGATTTCGTTGTGGGTAGCCTACAGAACACTTAATTATTAGAGTGCGTAGCGAAAGCGTCAACACCTTTGAATTGCATTTGTAAGGTCTTGCCCTCAAATTTAAAATCGAGATATATATTTAAATGCTTCCGCTATTGTTCGACGCTCTTCCGATCTGTGACACTTTTTCCATACTGCAAAACGACGTAATTTCTATTCTCATACCAGTGGAAGAGCACACAACATTCATTCAAAACCTTACAATTTAAACACAAATGTCCCACTCAATCAAAACCCTACAATTTAAACACAAAAAACTCGATTAGCAAAGTATAAAAAATTATGAAGAATATAGGATAATCTGTTTAATCCTTAAGAAATACATGTATTCAATTAAAAAAAGAATTATTATTTTTTATTCAAACTTTAAAATGGTAGAAAATAAATTAGTAGAACACATAAAAATAAAAAAATAAGAAAAAAAATAAAATGGAGAAAAACAAGTGACGATATGATATAATCTTCGATTCAAACTATGACGAAAGGATAAAGGAGATACAATCTAAGAGAGAAAGGGAATCGAGAGGAAATGATTCAGATTTTCAATTCAAAATATGATAAGAGAATAAGAGAGATACAGTTAGAGATAGAAAATGACATGACAGAGTTAAAAATTGGAAACTGAAATAATATTAAGAAAAATAAGACAGGGTGATGTCATAAGTGATGTCACAAATAATAATCTTATAACGTCAGACCAGTGACGAAAAAAATTGTGTCAGATAAATTTCTCTTATTATTAATATATATAGATTATTATTTTTATAATCTTGCCTAGTATTAGGACAGACAGAACCATTGCCACCAGGGCAAGCGATAGGCAAAAATTTTGCCCGTCCCACCAGGAATTGATAAACTAATAAAAAAATAATTTTTTTTTGGCGACAAAAAAAATTAAAAACTAATATATAATAAATACTAGTAGAAAACTTTTTTAAGTGATAAACAAGACGACAAACAATTGAACTCGCTTTGTTACCACATGTAGTAATAGTAATAATAATATATATCAAACTGATTTATATATAAAATAATAATAATATATCAAACTGATTAATATATTTTATGTCCAAAAAAAGTTGAGGAGATAGTTATCACAAAGATGAAAAATCTTTCAGTTCAATTAACAAGTGGTACACTAAACAAAATAAGTAGGGGTTGTTTGAAACTCTTTATTTTTTTATTTATAAATTCACCTACTATAATTTGACTGTTGATTTAATAACTACTCAATAATCACCACACATTTCAAACTTTAATTAAATATTCACTACTCATTTCCACTTATTATAACTTTTTTTTATAAATTGTAAAAATAAAGAGTTTCAAACAAGCTCGTTGTCTTTCTAAAAAAATAAAAAAACCGTGAAACGCAACGTCATATGTGTGGTGAAACATGTGCACGTTACAACATTTATGAAGCATGCTTGAAAACAGAGTTATTGGCTTTTGGAATGGGGTTTCAAATAATAATAATAATATTATTAATATATTATTATTATTATTATTATTATTATTTCCCGACACGTAATAGTAATAAGAAAATGTGGTCCTATGAAAATTAGACATTTTCCCTTCCATGTTATTATTACGGGCCCTAAGTTGTAAAGGCATTGATTGGATGGATTTGTCCTTCTAAAGAATGGTCATTTTATTTTTAAGGCATATATGCCCTCCCTAGCTTTTCAATTATCACAACTTTATTACTATGCAATAATAATAATAATAATTCTTATTCTTCTTTCTGTTTTAATAAATTCAAAGTATGACATAATCTTTACTTCTTATGTTTTACCTATTATTAGGAGCTCCAGAACTGATGATACCATCACCACCATTAACAAGTTTGCCCCCTAGATAAACAGATAAAAAGTAAGTAAATAAATAAAGTGAAAAAATTGGCATCTAAGTTGTTCATAAATTAGTTTATAAATTGTTAGTTGTTTTTTGTAAAAATCAAAAATGACAGTGTAACTTTTACTTTTTGACTTTTAAAAAAACTGAAACTAACGAAATATTGTCCAAAATGGCCGTTTATAAACTGATTTGCTAAACACACTGAGAAAACCTGGAACTGTCACTATTGGTTACACCAATCAAGGTTGGTAACCCATCTCAAAGCCTACATATAGAGGCCCTAGGAAAATAAACAGGTCCAAAATTTAGGGGCTGGGTTATATTTGTTGGAAATTGACTCAAAATAATCAATTGTGAAAGACGAGGGGTTCGAGGAGTAAATTGTAGTTATTTTTGAGTGCAAGAAAAGAAAAAGAAAGATAAAGAAACAAGTCCTAATTTAATTAAAATTAAGCAAGTATTGTTGGCTATATATATGTGTGTCCAATGGGCAACAAAAAAGATACGCCAAGAGAGTGCCGTGAATTAGAGAATAGAGAGCAGACGGCAGTGAAGAAAAAGGGGTAGCCAATTGTCTTGGGTTTGAGAGTTTTTGTGGAAGGGAAAAAAAAGAAACAAAAAGAAGGGAGCGGTGGGTCCATATTTCTCTTTGTGATTAGAGAGAGAAAGTAGAGTATGGCCAGAGAGAAGTTTGCGCGCGGACTGTGCGGCGTACTTTTGAGTGTTTTAGTTTTGTATAAGAAGAAAATAGTAGGATAAAAAAAATTTATGGGTGTAAAGAATTTCTTTATTAATAAAGAGTCTCTTCCTATAGTTGTTGGTGGTTTACCAAGCCACGTTAAATTTGTGTTTTCTCTCTTTTGTGCTTATTTTTTGTTATTTGTTTCCGCTGCTTGATTAATTGAATTGGAAAGGGGAAAATGATATATTTCCCAACAGTGGTATCAGAGCCAGGTTAAGGTGGGGAATTCATCCCTACCGTCACCCGCAGTTATTGCGTCCGTTTATCAACTTTTATATTTGGGGGTAATTGACGCAAAACATCCCTATCTTTCCGTTCTTTTGCGCAAATCGTCCGTACCTTTCATTTTTTGGTGGAATTCGTCCCTGCCGACTTTTATTTGTAATAGTATATATACTTATAGTTTATAAAGTCTAAATTAATACATTAATTGTTATTTTTTACATTTTCAAAAAATTAATACATTCAAATCTAAATTCCCCAATAAAATATTAGATAAAATTAAAGAAGAAAAGTGCGTTTTATTTTATTATATTATTTTGCAGAGTTCAGAACTGAGTACTAAATAGACGTACAGTTAAAAAAGTTTAATAAGCAAAAAAAATGTAAATGTGCATTTGGTTAAAGGGTTATTTTATTACTACTACACTACATTTTAAACCTTTTTTATTTACTTAAATTAGATAAATCAATAACTATAGTTATATCAATAACCATAGTTATTCCACACGAGGAATCTCACCTTACCTTGTATTACTTTAAGTTGAGTCTCTTTCTAGACTCATATGTGTAATTGAAGTCCGGGAGATCTTATGGGATTCTAATGCAAGCATGCATGCCGAAGGATTAGTCATCTTTTCTTTGCAGATAACTCATTGTGTTTTATGAGAGCAAAAACATTCAATATCCAAGCATTCCAAGGGGATTTTGCATATTTATGAAAGGGGACCAGGGCAACTGGTTACAGACTTGGGACATTCTATCTGCAACTTAAGAACTTAACAACTGCAACACTTATATAAACCACTTTATTTAATTAAACTTAGTATCACTTAATTAATGAAACTTGATATTAAAATAATAATAATAATGAAACTTATATTTCCGTTGAAGCTGATACTAAATACTAGTCGTGCTACAAACTCATATTTAGGGTTTACTAGCAGTCTGTTTCTATTTAAGGCTTATTGTTGATGAAGGTTAATCTGGTAAATGTGCCTTTTTTGCCCCTTCAAAAAAAAAAAAAATAGTAAATGTGCATTTGCTTAAAGGCTACTTTATTACCACTACACCACATTTTAAACTTTTTTTACTTACTTAAATTAAATATATCAATAACTATAATTATATCAATAACCA
The DNA here is from genome assembly GCA_963692815.1 of Nyctanthes arbor-tristis. Taxonomy (NCBI): domain Eukaryota; kingdom Viridiplantae; phylum Streptophyta; class Magnoliopsida; order Lamiales; family Oleaceae; genus Nyctanthes; species Nyctanthes arbor-tristis. The sequence continues at coordinate 27,030 of CAVNYN010220157.1, forward strand.
TAGTTATTCCCACACGAGGAATCTCACCTTAGCTTCTCTTACTTTAAATTGAGTCTCTTTCTGGACTCATATGTCTAATTGAAGTCCGGGAGATCTTATGGGATTCTAATGCAAGCATGTATGCCAAAGGATTAGTCATCTTTTCTTTGCAGATAACTCATTGTGTTTTATGCGAGCAAAAACATTCAATATTCAAGCATTCCAAGGGGATTTTGCATATTTATTAACTGGAATAAATCTTATGCTATGTTCAACCCCAATACTAAAGAACCGGAACGACTAGGCATCACTCAATCTCTTGGCATACAAATGCAAAATAACTAGGGAACCTATTTGGGCTTTCTAATCAAGATTCGTAGACAAAAGAGGTTTTACTTTCAACCGGTGGTCGGGAAGTACTTATTGAATCAGTTCTCCAAGCAATTCCAGCATATGTAACGACTATCTTCCGACTTCCCAGCAATATCAGTAATTCCATATAATCATTAATTGTGAAATTTTGGTGGGGTTGCTGATGTACTTAATTAACAATAATAATAAATAAAATCATTAGGTTCAGTTCGGTGGCAATAATGATGTCATTCTAAGATTATGTAAGTTCACTCGGTTTGGTGACAAATAGAAACCACCAAATAAGAACATCAATGTTTTCATCATAAATATTTTAAATGTCATTTTCAAAATTAAAAAGATATGTAGGGATAGAAACTCGGAAACGAGTTTTTTTTTTATCATTTTCCCTTTGTGTGTGTGCGCGCACGCGCATTAATGACTTTTTTGAATACAAATTGGGGATCTTAAGCGAGGATAGGTGACTCGAACCTCCAACTTAATATACCAATAAGGGGTGCCTCTACCATCACCCAAATATTTACTTACAACATTTACACGATTATTATACAAATTTATAATTTATAATTTTACAATTGAAAATAAACACCCAATCAGTTAGGGACCCTAGAACCAAACAAGCTCACAATAGACAATAATATAACATGTAACCACTGTCAATATAAAATCAAAAGTCAAAAGCTACGTGTAATTCACACTAAAATATATATATATATATACTCACACATACAAATATGAATTTCAATTATTTTCTTCTGCATAAAGAACATTACCAAGTTCTAACAAAATTTTCCAATTGACGAAAAATTTTCATAAATTTGGGATTGTATATTGGCCGTCACAAAAGTTGGTAACCCACAGTGACCGAATAAAAAGTTTTGTACCTCATTGTCAGCGGGCTCAAAGTTTAGGACTGCTGTTAAAATATTTTCTAAAATTTTCCACAACTGGAAGCAGTGTTATGTAATAAATAGAACAGCACAGAACACGAAGAAAGCGTTTTCACTGTACTATTCAACCTGTCTAACGTAACACTTGAAATTACATACTATTATTTCCATTTCCCCGTAAAGATTCCCTCATTTTTCTGTAAAATATTTTTCAAATTTTCAGCTCTCCAATAAATATGTTTACTCGAGCAATTCTAGAGAAATAAAAAAAATGACATAAATAAATGATATTCTCACGTGATATAATTTTATTATTAGTTGATGATCACATCATTATTTTTTATCATTTAATAAAAATATATCACATCTATAATATCACTTATTCATATTTCATTAAAATTTTTCTTCCTATCCCATGTTTTAAAAGATGAGTTTAGACGAGTCTATACATAAAACTTGTACTTTACACTTTGTCAACGCTCGCACTTTATCAAGTTTGTGTTCTTAACTCAAAATTTATTTTCGAGTTTCAACGCAGTATGGTTTTTAGAATACTCACTAGTAAGAATGAGTAACTCTTACTAATGAATTAACAAAGGTGAAATTTTTCAACACTTCTCAAATGTGTAGTTATAACGAGTTCTATTTCGGCACTATACATCGGACACGTTATAGTGCCATATGGGCCATGTGGCATGTATTGATGCATGTCACGTGCACGCCACATGGGCTATATGACGTCATAGCGTGCCCGATGTATGGTATTAGATCAAAATTATAGTTATAACTTATGATAGAATATCATAAAACTAGTATTAACAAAAATCAGTAAATTGCTATGAGTTATTGCCTAATCTTGTTTGTTTCAAGAAATTGGGCTGTGGAATTAGCCTTTCCGCTGTTCTTGCTGGCTCTGATTTACACCTTGTGAGTAGCAATGGATGCACGGACCCTGCAATTGTCCTGAATTCATCAATATTATTCACTGAATCCTCCGTTTCATCGCTTTCATGGCTATTTAAGCAACTGGGATTTTTCAGTTGTTGAAATTCATGCTTTGACTTTGCTTCAACTTCGTTTCCATCGTTCTCGGCCGCCGGCGCTGCCTCTTCAGCCGCTGCAGCCAACGGGGAACCCCAAAACCGGCCCGCCAAAGACGAAGCTCTATACGGGGCGGATCTGCACCGGGTCAATAGTAAAGCATTCCTGGGTGGTGGGGAAGAAGATTCAAGAAAATCACCTTTATTTTCTTGAATGTTTGAATTATTTTCACTCTCAATTAATTTCTGCTATTCCTTTCAGTCTCTTGATTCAAATCTACTCTGAAAGAATCCTCTCTGGAATCGGTTCTCTTGCAGTATCCAGTACAAAAATACAAACCCCATTTCCGAATGAAGCGACGGAAACCATCGCCAGTGGCTGGTTTGTGGAATAACCTGAAAGAAATTCTCGGCCAGTAGAGAGTTTTCTTCAGCCACCAGCATGGGCGGTTCTGGGCTGTGGCGCCGCCCTTTTTTGGGGTGGTTCTGGGCTTGGATTTGGAGGACCTTCGGACCCGGACTTGGCCAATGCAAGTAACCTTGGGGGAAGATGGTTCTTGAGTGGATTCTACTGCATTTCTTTTGGTGCGCAAGTAAAACATTGGGCTTGCCCGCAAACGGCCTCTGCTTCTGCTTCCGACGTTGCTTCTCAAGAATCTCATCATCAATGGCGGCGGAAACTTCTCTCCCTTGCCAGGACTTGATATTGGCTTTGATAATGCCTTCATCTTCTCTCTCTCCTCTCTCTGTATATTCGTACGCAGACTCCTATCTGTTTTCTATGGCCAAGATTTTCACTATTCCATTCCCACCAAACTTGTCTCTCTAATATCTACTTGGGTTAATTTCACATATCATCCTCAACCTTTGAGATTAGTATCGACTGAGTCTTTAAACTTTTTTTCAACCTGTTAAGTCTCCAACCTTTTATTAATTCACACATATAGTCATTTTTAACGTTTCCATTAATTTCATCATTGACTATTTGAATAAATAACTATTATATCTCTTATCATTTTGAATTAAGAAATAAAACTTTTAAACTCTAAAAAATAATATAAAAACTTAAAAAAGGGGGGTGATGGAGACTCTCCTTTTGGTTGCTGTAAATAGTAGCACTTTCCGGCAGCATAGGGGGCGACTTCTCCCTTTTTTGACTGCCATAAATGATAGTACACGAGATGTCTACCTCCTTGTGTTGCCAGAAATGGCTTTGGGCTGCTAGAAGTGCAGCCATTTTTGGCAGCACAATAGGGGTAGACACTAGTTTTGTTCACCTACCTCCATACGGTATATTAAAGTCTTTCCACATCCTATATAGTGTGTCACATAGGCATGTCATTCATTCACCAACTAAAAAAAAAAGGGAAAAGAAAAGAAACCATCATCCCCACCCAACCCCTCCCCTCCCCACAAACAACCCACTCTGGCGGCAACGGCCGCAAGATACTGCAACTTTCGGCGGCAATGGGATTTGGCTGCCAAAATGGGGGGGGGGGGTAAACCCCCATTTTTTGTGCAACTTCCGGCGGCATGGTGGGGCGGGGGTTTCTTTTTTCCCCTTTTTTTAGTTGGTGAATGAATGACATGCCCATGTGACATGCTATATAAGATGGGGGGAGACTTTAATCTACTTTAGAGGGTAGGTGAACAAAACTAGGGTAAACACTCCCTTACTGCCTTTTCTCGCTGCTAAAGGGGGGAAGCTCCCCATCCTTTGCTGTCATTTCTGTTGAAAATGACAGCACTTCCGGCAGCCAAAGGAGTGGGTCCCCATTTTTTCTTTTTCTTCTTTTTTTTTAAAGTTTTTATAGTTTTAAAATTTTTATTTCTTAATTAAAAATGATAAGAGATATAATCATAATTTACTCGAACAATTAATGGTGAAATTGACAAAAACCATTAAAAGTGACTATATCTGCGAATTAATGAAAGATTGGGGATCCAGCGGTTAAAAAAGATTGAAGGCCCAATTAATACTAACCTCAAAAGTTAGAGACGATATGTGAAATTAACCCTATCTACTTTAGATGAGACCCCCTATATGATGAACAAGGGGCTGTTTGGTAACTAGTTATAAGTGAGCTTCAATTATAGGTAAACTGGAAATATTTCAAATATTCAAGTAGCGATGAAAACTTGGTATTCTTGACAATGAATATTAAAATAAATATATATGAGTTTCAATTAATCAAGTACCTGAGCTAATATGCTTACTTGTCACTTCTTCACTATTGATCATAGGTATCGAACTCAATACTTTTACAGTATTAGAAATGCCTTTTAGGTAAATGTCGACTTTTGTTCAACACGTGGCATCCGTTATAGCTGCACTTCGAATTGATATGATAGCTCCATCGATCAAATCGATACGAGGTGTCAACTATAATAAATGTCACGTGTTCTCTTAAATATCATCAATACCATTTTTTGTATAGTTGCCAAATAGATCTTAAATCTCACAATGAGATTTGAACTCAAGACTTTTGATTACTAGACGACATATATAATGTCATATATTATCATATACTATCTCACGTGTTCTCTAAAATATTATCACTACCACATTTACAATTAAATCTCATAACGAGACGTGAACTCAAAACTTTTGATTACTAGACGGCGTATGTAATGTCATGTATTATCACACTGTGTTTATCATTTCACTCATTTTCAACACCTTTTTAGATGGAAACAACTAGACTTGAACTTAAACCATACTGCTCAGTTAGCATGCCTGATGCCCACGTGTACAATATGGTCATGCCACAATGATTTTTTTTCTTTTTTGCTTGCAAATTTTTAATTTTGCACGTAGGGGTGAATTAAATTTTGTATTGATGGGATCTCGGAGAGGGCAGATTAGTTATAATATATGATATTTTAAGAGGTTGTGAACTTACACATGTTTGCTGGTAAACTTGCAGTGAATATTTTAACAGTGGTTGCCGTTGAGAGTCATGTGAATGGTACAGAGAGGGGAAGGTTTAGATTGGGACCACCTTGTATTGTATTAATCCGAGAGAGAGCTTTAAATGTAGGGTCCAATATCTGTGTTAGAATTTGACAGCTAACCGAAGAGGGAATGGTTCTAGAGTTTGTTCTTTAAAATGAAAAAGTTTTAGTAGTAAGTTAAATTTTAATACCAACTACGTATATTCTTTTATTGAAAAAACAAAACTTTACACTTTTTCTATAATCTTCAGCCACAGATGCACTAGCCCCGGGCTCGGCTAGAAAAGATAAAATATTTATAGTAGCCCTATTAAATTCATAATCTTTTGTGTTACAGTGTGTGTAAATTGAATTTTTGAATTCGCCATGTCTCAAACACCATAAAATCATATTTTCAAAAACTCCCTAGGAGTCACTCATCAACTTTGGTTGATTGGATGGGTCATGTTGCCAAACTTTTTTCCCTTTTTTTCTATTTTGACAAATCCTTACTGATGAATTTGTGAGTGTTACTAACCAAATAAGGTCTATATCCATTGTGAGTGTTAGGACATTCAGAGGACTTTTTCTTAGTACAAGAAGAACGGGAAGGACACACCTCTAATGTATTGAGCATCTCTAATGCAACTTAGTCCATTGGAGCTTATTTGGCAAGAAAATAGACTTTGTCTTAAATGATGTTGTTCAAATAGACCTTCAAACTCAAAATGCTCTCCAATGTAAGAAAATTTTGAAAACCACAATGGAGGAGGTGGAGAGAGAAATGGAGAGAGAGATGAGAAATAATAATATAAAAATGGGTGGAAGAGGTCTTGTGCAAGGTTCACCTGCAGACCCTCACTTGCACCCGTCCATTTCCATGTCAGTTAGGCCCTGTCCACATCATCAGCGTTGGGGAGAAATTTTTTGTACAAAGGATGCACTTGCTTACTTGGCTTTTTTTCATTGGACCTATTTTGGACTGTTTCACTACGTTAAAGATGCTCTACACGACGCTCTTCCGATCTTTTAACACCGGGTAACCAATTACATATGGTGAATAATTAAATTGTTCAAAGCATCTAATAATAGGGTCACCAGTAGGTGTGTTCTCCTGTTTGTTTATGTACTCATTGATCGCTCTAGTAAATTTGACGTGAAAAATGGTTTTGGGGTGGGGGAAGTCAAGCAAGAACATTACGGTATATTTTCTATTTGTACAGATAATTTTACCTAAAGAGCCCCACGTCCTGAATTTAAAAAAAAAAAACATAATTTTACTTACTATCTGTAGACTGTAATCCTATTTGTAAAGTACTCTTGTCAATACATTAGTTCCCTTTTTTTCTTTTATTTATTTATTTTATTTTAAAAATTTTGTTGATGTGCTGATTTCTAGGCTGACCAGTATCCACGTGAAAACAAAAAGTCAACTAAAATGGTCAGAAATCCTTTTTGCTAACAGACAGTGCAAGTCAATCCATGCCAATTGCCCCAGAACTAGGACCAGTGGTCAGTGGCGGGATCTTTCTCTTTTTTGACATTGATTTTATTTATATAAGAAATATTGTAGGTAAGCTTAACCCCAGTAATTATAATTAAATAGTCATCAATTCAATAATAAGTAGAATTGTATTATGAAAAAAATAATACTGAGAATCACACACTACCTGGAGAATGTAAACTCTTCACCGCAAATTAGAATTTTTAAGTTGTTGCTCATAGAGAAAAGACTAAGTGCGCGTGAGTTGTGAGATAGAACAAATTCAACCTCCACTTGCAAATGAATCCAAGTATATATATATACACGAGTATATGCAAGGACATGTATTCAATGAAATGAAGAAAAGCAAAAAGAAAATAAGTTATACACTTATACTAATAATTAAATAAAGCCAAGAGTGTATATCTTTGAATTTAGTGCACTGCATTCACAATATGAAGAACAACTAACCACTATATCAAATGTTTGGCAATGTGTTTTATTGAAGAAGTACACAAGCCTCAAAAGTATCATTTGGAAATCAATGAAATAGGTGAAGGTTGTAATTCAAATTGAGTTGTCATTTTCTCATGTATGTTACTTTAAAAACCAACTTCTTGTTAATTAATTAACGAAAGAATACAATAAAAACTATTTGGATTTTGGGCAATAACATTCTTACCAATGCAAAAGTATAAGAGGGACATTTTCACTCTCAAGTGATTGGACGCTTTCATAATCGTACGTGTAGAAAATGACAAGAAATAAAAACCACATTTGTATAAATTTAAACCCCACCTTAAATTTTGAAACTTGTTGAAATTTGTCGATATGTGATGCTACTGTAATTGAAACGTCACCGCAGCCTTGTCTAACAAAACAATTAACAATAGGGTACTCTTAGAATATAAAAATAAATTAATATTCGTGGTTAAATAGTAATTTTGAACTTCAGACGTTTAATAAATGCTCACAAAAGTATTAGAATATTTAAAGTAATTAATTTTTGAGCTTTAGAATCTAATTGTTTTTATTTGAGAAAGTTTATGGACTAAATTGTTAGATTTTAAATGTGCAATGTTGAATTAATACAATTTAGAGATTATTATTAAGGCTTAATTACTATAGATTTTAAAGTTTCATGATTAAAATATAAATTCACCCCTACTAGGGACTGAAATTAATTATTGTAAAACCGTAATGACCAAATAAGCATACACTAGTTATTTAGGGACTGGGTTTGTAAATATCAGAAGGTTTAGGGGTTGATTCCATGAAATTAGAAATCAGGGGATTAACTTGACTTAAATTTAAAATTTTTGAACCAAAATATAATTTTCTTGATCTTAAGGAGCCTACTAATATATCTAAAAACTCAAGACCTACCAAGTTAATTAATTGTAGGTCGTAGGGAAGGTTTTCTCCTCTACAGGCCTAAAAAGTTATAAAATGGTCGTTTGTCCGTCATCACAATTATTATTCTTTTTCCTTTTTGTTGTAACTGCGTGTTAAGTGTCGAATTTTTCTGAGAATTAACCAAATATTGGCTATTTTATATTTCATTATCGATGGATATTTTCAAAAGCTCTATTGTATGATACCTTACTACAACTATCAATCTAGTGACACTCTCTCAAACTTCTCTACCATATGATACCTTAAATACCTTAACAGTGTCGGACCTAAAAATTTGAAGCTTTGAGTCGAGATGTAAAAACTAAACCCAAATGTCATAGTGCAGTTCGAATTTTGTTTTATTTTTCATTAATAATTTATAAAATATGAAGGAGATTAAAGAACAATAGGCCAACTTATTTATATATGAGGTCTATATGATAAAATATTTGAAGAAGTTGAGAAAATGTTATACTAAGAAAAAAATATGCAAATGAAAATGAGAGCGGGAGAATTTTAAAAGTTGATAATGAATTTGTTAGAGATTGCACATTTGTAATACATGTTTCTATTTGGAGCATTTGAAAACTTATATAACCCACACACTTTTAATTGGATGACTTTTATGACTTTTATAAAATAATGAATAGTTTTTTTTTTTTTTGGGATTTAATTACTACTACATCCATCCTAAAAAGATGATCCATTTTTCTTTTTTCTTCTATCTCAAAATATGGTACAGATCATTTTTAAAAAGTAGTTGAAAATATTAATTCTCTTATATACATATATTTAATGTGTATAATTATTAGAAAAATAGAATTATTAAAGTAAAATAATAATTAATAAATAAAATAGTATAATAGGGAAATGATATTAAAATTTAGTTTTTCAATACTATTAAATGAATTTTTTTAATCTATGTGAAAAAAGGAATATGATTATCTTTTTAAGATAGAGGTAGTAAAACTTCTGAAAACCGTAGATTTTCATTGAAAATTTTCTAAAACTATTTCCTATTACTTTTTGAATTGTTTTACACTTTTATTATTTTTAAAAATATTGTATGTAGCTGAAAAAATATATATTTTGCACATAGCAAAGACTTTAGTGGCATTTTTATTGGTTGTTTACCCCTTTTAATCAAAAGTTCAATTAGCTTCCCTCTTACCTGACTAGACCCTGAAAAAATATGGACGTGAGACAGCTGCCTCATGTGGGGGGTAGGAAAAGAGAGAACCAAACAGCATATGGGCGCACAATCAAAAAACCCCTATTTTCAAAAACATCTCAATTTCTGTCCTCCATAGCCCGCGAGAATCAAGAAATCCCAAACCTACCGCCAATAATTCGTCTCTTCTTCAATTCTTCTTCTCCCTGAAGATTTGGTAGAGAAATTTGCCCTGCCTTACTTTTGTTCTTATTTCTTCATTTCCCCGAAAATATTTCCAGTCAAACGCTTTTCTCTTCGTAGTTAACAGGAGCTACGACAATGGCAGACGACGCCTCAACTCCGCAAAAAAGAGATTCTATCAAGTCTTCAGGCATGCTTTCTTTCGCATATACTATTTTGCGTTTGTGTGTATTTTTATCTGGACTATATATATATATATCTATCTATCTATCTTTGGGGCGTGGGTTTATTTTTTGTGACTGTGCGGATGGGAGGAGTTTGGTCTATATTGAGTCTATGAATATGTAGTTTTGGGAAATGGAATCTTCAAGGTCGTTATGGAATCTAGCATTTTCTTTCTCTATCATTCTATTTGATGTAAAGTGGTTTATTCATTTCATTTGATTTTTGGAGATAGTCAGCTAGTCTCGTGTGAGCTCAGTGAAGTGGTAAAATGCTGCTTTTTTTTTTTTTTTACCTGGCATTCCCCAGTGTTTTTCTCTTTAAAAAATCCTGTTCATTTGCAAGATTTGCTATCAGAATTAATTGTCTGCGTATGTTTTATTCTGGCCACTTTGATGTTATGGGGCGAACATGGTCTGCTGGTTATTTCAGTTGGGAATGTTGCGGCACAGAGAAGAAGGCAGCAAGCTGTTACAGTCGGAAAGGAAAGAAGAGAAGCATTAGTCCGGAACAAGCGTTTATGCAGAGCGGGGGTCAACATTGATGATGCTGATGTTCCGGTTGATGGCGAGATGATGATTGATGAAGAGCAATCTATACTGGAGTCACAGACTATAAAAGCTGTTGAAGGATTGAAGCATGCAATTGCTTATCAGTATGTTGCGTAGTTCTATTGTTTCATATATTTTACAGTCTTGAGATTTTGGAAGCTTTAACATAGAATTTTATTTCACCCATAATTTACAATTGTGTCCAGGCAACAGCACGGCATAAACATATTGAAGTCTCCTCAAAATGTTAGCAGGCTGGATTATATTTTTCTCTGATTTTCAGCACACAAAATGTTTTTCCATCTTTCAACTATCCTATACTAGGTTCTTTGTTTCTAATCAAATTGAACGCATGCAAGCAAATGCTGCAAGAAAAGTTTCCATGTCCAGAGTTGTATACATCCTTTTCGTTGTCTTTTAGTTTATTGTGGGATCGTAACATGCTTTTGCTTGACCTTGAATCACATTCTGTTTGCTGATTTTCAGCACACAAAATGTTTTTCCATCTTTCAACTATTCTATGCTAGGTTCTTTATTTCTAATCAAATCGAACGCATCCAAGCAAATGCGGCAAGAAAAGTTTCCATGTCCAGAGTTGTATACATCCTTTTCCTTGTCTTGTAGTTTATTCTAGGATTCTGACATGTTTTTGCTTGACCTTGAATCACATTCCGTCACAAGTCTTTAATTGTTCTAACAGTGCCCCTATTCTGCAACTGTCAGGGGAAAGGGTGCAACACAGAAAAAAGTCAGGGCTCTTCAAGAACTAAGACGTCTGTTGTCTAGATCAGAATTTCCTCCGGTTGAAGCTGCACTCAAGGCTGGAGCAATGTCTCTTCTGGTCTGGTGTCTATCCTTTGGTTCCCCTGATGAGCAGGTGTAAAGATTTTTTATATTTTGAAACAAAACCTGTAACAAGGATTCCAAACGTTTATTATGTGTTAGATATACATTATTACATTTCACTAAACTTTTGACTTACGTTCTGATTTTTCTCCAACTGATATTGGAACCGTCATACCTCAGTTGCTTGAAGCTTCCTGGTGTCTGACAAATATAGCAGCAGGAAAGCCAGAAGAAACAAAAGCATTGTTGCCTTCTTTACCATTACTCATTGGTTATCTAGGAGGTCTGGTAGCTTCTATATCATATATCCACTTGGAATCACACTCTCTTTCTCTCTTCTTTTTCCCCCTTTGGGCTCTTCACCTTAAAGGCATTGTTAACTTTCAACTTTTGTGGATAAAAGATAACTCATACAAAAATTAACACTATGCTTTGGTGTACTGGTTGTATTAACATAATGATGCTTAGTAGATTAAAAAGAAAAAGAGATAAGCCTCCTGCACAAGTTTCTCCTAAAAAAAAAAAATATATAATAATAAAAATAAAATTGGTCGTTTGATACCATAAACAGAATTTATTGTTTTCTTCAAGGGTATTATTCTCGTAATAATCTGCTCTATAGCTCAGAAAAAAAAAATTTTCTTTGGTGTTCCCTCTTATGCAGAAAAAAGATCGGAAGAGCGTCGTGTGCAGAGCAGTGTGCCTGGGCGTTAGGAAATGTTGCTGGTGAAGAAGAGGAGCTGCGAAATATTCTGCTATCCCAAGGAGCATTACTGCCTCTTGCAAGAATGATCCTGCCGGACAAGGGTTCAACTGTCAGAACAGCTGCTTGGGCCTTATCAAACCTAATAAAGGTGCTCAAACACCCATTAATGACTGGATTAGAGTCTTAAAATGATCTCTGTTTCAGGAACTGATTGGAATAAGTCTGTCTCACGTTACTTTTAGATTTAACGGAATGGAATGTCATTTTGATCCTTATTTGCAATCCTGTGGAGTTCAATTTTATCAAAAATTGCTTGAACTGTACAGAATGATCAGTCGACGTCTTATGGGCACTTCAGATGCAAATTGTCTTTGTTTGGGATCTCACTGCAAATATTTTTGTGTCTGTTTATTTTTAAGCCTCTAGTTACGTCTATGACTTCATTCGGTGGATGTAGGGACCTGATCCGAAAGCTGCAACAGATCTGATAAGAATTGATGGAGTGCGTGATGCAATTCTTCGGCATTTGAAGAAAGCGTAAGTAGTTAATTAGTGTCTCAATAAAATCAGTCTTTTATCTAGTTGGAACCCTGTTTTACATAGAAAAGGATCTCTGTCATGTATAGTTTATAGAGGTGGCATGAACGCATAAATCATGGTTCATGTTCGCGGACTTTCATTCTTGTCATAATTTTTTTTTGTGATTCAATTAATTGACTAGTTCAGCCTAGACCAAAAATCAATTATTTACTCCTGTTTGTTTGAAATGCATCCTAGCTGCATCATAAAAGTTAAAATTCTTCTGTGTAATATATTATTACTGGGTATAATCAGGGATGAAGAATTGGCAACCGAAGTGGCATGGGTAGTTGTATATCTTACTGCGCTGTCAAATGCTGCTACCAGTGTACTAGCAAGAAGTGATCTACTTCAGATTCTCGTAGAAAAACTGGCATCATCAAATAGTTATCAGCTGCTCATCCCGGTAACAGGCATTTAAGTACATGGCACACCTAGTTATAATTCTTGTAGCTAGAATTATATATAATGCAGATACTATTTTCCAGTGCTAATATTAAGCAATTATGATCAATGGAAAGCTACCTCTCAATTTCTTTATGCACTTACTGTTCGAGTGAAATGTCTTTTCTTCTAATTATGTCTAAACAATAAATTGAAGTGCTGCATTCCTAAAAATGCTTTCAGGACATGACCTGAGGCATTAAATCCAAATTATGAAAATGCATTAACTTTCTTGCCAGAGGCCAATTTCTAGAAATTATTTTTTAATTCCAAAATGAACTGTTTTTACTTGTGCAGATGCTTCGAAGTGTGGGTAATCTTGTTGCCGGTGATCCTTATGTAATTAATAATGTTCTTGTTGTTGGAAGAGAGATCACAGGCTAGTTCCATTTCCTGCAAACGTCAACAATAATGAACTCCAATAGGATTTTATTTGACCACTACCATTTCTTTTCAGTTAACGTAATCCAAGCACTGGTCAAATGTTTGAGAAGCGAACATCGAGTTTTGAAGAAGGTATAGGATTTAGGGGTTGTTTGATCCTCTTTATTTTTTCTCTTTATAAATTCACCTACCATGATTTGACTGTTGATTTGATAACTACTAAACAATCACCACACATTTCAAGCTTCAATTAAATCTCCACCACTTATTTCCACTCATTATAAATTCCCTTTATAAATTGAAAAAATAAAGAACTTCAAACAAGCTCTTATATTGTTCAAATTCTACTTATTGCCTGGAGTATTACTAGGAATTTTCAAGTGTGTGTGTGTGGATGGTACACACTGGTAACATCTGCAAACTAGAAAAGTTTCATTATTATTGCATTTCTCTTGCGTTATTTTACAATCTCTATCATTTTGCAGGAAGCATCTTGGGCACTATCTAATATTGCTGCAGGTTCTCTTGAGCACAAGAAACTAATACAATCAAGTGAAGCAGTGCCATTGCTGTTGCATCTTCTTTCAACTGCACCATTTGACATTAAAAAGGAAGTGGCATATGTCATAGGAAACCTCTGTGTTGCTCCATCAGAAGGATCTGGGAGGCCGAATCTGATTGTGGAGCATTTGGTTGCTCTTGTTGGTGGAGGATGCCTTGCTGGTTTTGTTGATTTAGTAAGATCCGCCGACATCGAGGCTGCTAGACTCGGCCTTCAATTCATGGAACTGGTAAGTAAACTTGAGATCAAGACTTTTCCTTAGAACAATCAAACTATATCACGCTTCTTCAAGTAGTTTTACAGTTTCTTTTATGTACAAAGGTTCTAAGGGGAATGCCAAATGGTGAAGGCCCAAAGCTCGTCGAAGAACAGGATGGTATTGATGCCATGGAAAGATTCCAATTTCACGAAAATGACGAGCTCAGGATCATGGCCAATGAGTTGGTTGACAAGTACTTTGGCGAAGACTACGGGCTTGAGGCATAGAAAAGTTCCGTGTTTCAAGCAATACATGTTAATTAGGGCTTTGTGTTGAACCGAGTGTGTTTATATTGCTGAGTATGCTGTTCGGCTACCCATGCAATAGACATCAACTTTGAAACTGTTGCACTGAGTTGGAATAGCAAGTTTTCGTCTGAGCTCATCATAAGACAAGCAATCCTTCTGAAGGTTGTTTTTTTGTAACTAATTTCAGCGTGTTTGTCAGTGTCTTGTCCTTAGTAAGGATGGTAGTTTCTGACGGAATGTGTAATTTGTTAGGCTAGACCGATGCGAGTCTGCATAGCCTAAATATTTGTAGCAATTAAATGTATATACCCTAAATAATTTTGAAATTTTGATAAGCTTTTTTATGAATTACTCAAGCTTAGCACACATTCAATATTGTTTTAACAGTGTTATGTTTGTGTCAAGAGATTGATGAGTCACTATGAGTGCTACTTGTACTCATAATACTCATAGTAAAATTGCAGAATACTCGTAGCAAAATGTAGCAGCTGAAAGTATTTGTATTGTATCATTAGTAAAATTGCATATGATAGTAGGTTTATGAGACTAAATAGATGTGTTATAACACTTACTGTTCAATGTGGGTGTATAAATACAAGTCATATGAATTTTAAAATGTATGCATCATATCTAAAAATTGAGATCGTGACTTCTTGTATCCAAATTTATGTCTTCCGATCTCGATCTCCCGTCGATGGGTGCACACGTGGTTGGAGATCATTTTAAATTTGGATATGTATCACTATCATGTGATATGTATATGGGAAATGATGTAAAATTAGATGTATGACGCTGTAAATGATGCAAGACGCCTGTGTGACTGCCACAAGTTAACATGGGCCGTTTTCGGCTGATATGGCGTGTTTAGATTAGTGACACGCAAGCGCCTGATATCATTTACGCCACACAAGCGCCTGGATAGTCACTACCTTAATTCTTATAAGTTATTTTATCCAGTTTTGAATCTCCATTTTTGGGGGGGGGGGGGGGGGGGGGGGGGGGGGGGGGGGGGGGGGGGGGGGGGGGGGG
>CAVNYN010220157.1:42326-55424 GCA_963692815.1 Nyctanthes arbor-tristis
TATCCATTTTTTAATCTCCATTTTACCCCCCCCCCCCCCCCAACGCCCAAAAGATTGTGCACATTTCGTGGGTCGTTTGAGTGGTTTATAATTCTAAAATGAACGAAAATGAGGCAATGAGCCATATAATGAGATTTTCCTTGGATAAAAATCATTTTCGAGCTATCGCTCCGTTAACCCCGAGTCCCCAATGCAGCCTCGCCTTTGAGGCCTTCCTTCCTGTAAAAACCCAGAACCCTCAAAAACCCTGGCTCGATTCTTCTCATTCGCTTCGGATTCTCCCTCTGAATTCACAGTACAAGGATTATCAAAATGAATTTCTTAGCGAGAGCCAAAGTATCACTCCGTCTTTTGATCCCGTACCCGGTACCCAGAAAATGCCTCTTTCTAGTTCGCCCTATCTCTCGCTTCCAACAATCTTATCTTTATTCCATAAGAAGAACTGCTACTAATTCTGATAGTAGCCTGAAAATTCAACAACCCATCAAAACCAAGACCCAGAAATCTTCAGAATCTTCTTTGAGTTGGTCCCAGAGGGTCAAGAAACAAGCGGAGGCTCTGGCTACTTGGCCAAGGCCAACTGAGATCCCCTTTCAAGCGAAGGTTGCGAATTCTGTGAATCTGATTGGTTATGTAAAGAGCCCGGTTCGATTTGACTCTACCCCTGAGGGAAAGCACTGCGCTATAACGGTAATTTCTCAAGAAAATGCTAAAGAAAACAAATCTTTATTGATTCCGTTATTATTTGAGGGTGATTTGGCCCATGTTGTGGCTTGCCATGTGAAGGTGAATGATTGTGTTTATGTGAACGGGCATTTGAGTTTGGACCCAATGCAGTTAGTGTTGGATGTAAGTCTTGGCAAGTATCATATTGTGGTTGAAAATATTAACTTTGTGGAAGGATTGAAGAGAAATGTTTTGGATTCCGTGACAAAGAACAAAGGAACTTCTATTGGTGCATTCAATGAAGTTTCTAGTTTGGAAATTGAGGAACCTGTTAAGAAATTGGGCGGTAAGAAAGAGGTGTCAGTTGCATCTGATCATACTGATTCTAGATTAGATGATGATGAGTCGTTAAATCGGGCATGGAAAGATGCACTAGCCCGTGCAAAAAGGTCAAAATCGTTGAGAATGAAGAATGATGACAGCTCAGGTGTTTCTTCTGAGGATTCTGTTAAGCTGTCATCGGATGGTACTTCTGGGGCAGCTGCAGCACCAGCAGCTGCTGAATTTGAGGAAAAGGAGGAAACAATATATGAGAATGAGTCTAAATCTGACAAAGGCTATGTGAAGAGTGGTCAGTATGCTAGCAAGAAGAAGAATGGAGAGTCTAACACGGATTCCTGGAAAGATCTTGTGAAAGACCCTCAGCAGTGGTGGGATTATCGTGAACTCAAGTCTAATGGTTTGGTTAAAGAAAAGCACCCAGATTTTAAGCACAAGGAGAGTGGTGAAAGCCTCTGGGTTAACAGTCTCCAAAATGGGTGCTTCCAGGGCTTGGAAAGCTGGAGTTTGCTGTTAAAGTACTCAACGGAAAGCAAGTGCAATATGGTCAATGGCCTCCTCCAAGGAAAACTAGTGGAATGCAACTTCAAGATGGTCAAGGGCCTGCTCAAAGGAAAAAGAATGGTAAATGGGATGAGGCTTGGAAGAACTTGGTGGAAAATCCCGATAAATGGTGGGACAATAGATTAAACAAGAAGAATCCTAAACAACCAGACTTTAAGCAGAAGGAGACGGGTGAAGTATTGTGGTTAAGTAGCTTACCAGATTGGGCGTCGTCTAGGTTGCCACCATTGAGAGAGGGCCAAGATTTTCCTATGATAAAGAAGAATGCTCTGGAGGAAATCTAGTAGAGACCTATATAAGGGCTCCAACTGACCTGAGGTTTATATAGAATGACGAAGGTAAATCCTATTTTAGTGTTTGAGGTTTCAAGACATGAATTTCGGTTCTCCGTACACTTTTCAGATGCTGTAGATTTGATGAACAGCTGAAAATCAAGATGAAAAAGAAGCTGCTACTTTTAAGTTTTCAATTGTTTTGATGTTCCTTGTAACTTTTGCTGGTATTCCGCAGTATAAATTTGTTTCGAGCTTTTGCAGTATTTTGATTAGAAGTTCTGCCCTTATCAAGTACTCCATCTAAATTTTCCAGATTACGTTAAAATTCTACCCTTAAACAATGAATGGATTCCTTTGTCTTTCTACCTAAAAGTTTTAGCTCTCTTTTCATTTCTCGGTTTGGGTAGGTGTAAATGTTACTTCCATTTGTCCAAGGATTTTAAGAAACTGATGAGCAGAAAACACCATATGTGCATTTGAATGATCTCAGTTTTAGTTCATCATGGGGGTTGGGTGTTTCCCACAGCATGATTGCGGAAGCCTGAAAGAGTGGAACTACATGAGATACTATTACAATGTGCTACTGACTGGATCGAACTGATCGAATTTCTAGCATCCATAGGTGATTGAAATGCACCATGGATGGAAGGCAATTATTAACTTTATCTGGTTTTCTTTGGGATACGTGTTTGATTGTTATCATGTTGGACAAAATAAAAAGAAGAAAACTTTTGCTTCGTAATCAGTGCAGCATGGTTGATTATTCATTCTGGAAGCGGTGTTCTACTATAATCCCCTTGGGAGAATGCAAAAATAATTAATTCCGTTGCCGGGAATCGAACCCGGGTCTCCTGGGTGAAAGCCAGATATCCTAACCGCTGGACGACAACGGATGTTTGGTAAGATGTCCTTATTAATTTCCTTAATCATAAATTGTTTGTTTTATTTTAGCACCGTTTTTGGTTTCACAAGTAATTGAAAGAGAGTTGGTGTTAAAAATGGGTAATTCAACGAGAGGCTCTATGATAAACTCATTATTACGTGCAAAATGCTCTTTATTTTTTAAAGAGGTAAGTATTGAAATTAAAATCTATACATAAAAGGAAATTAGTTTCCCACTAAACCTGTTTAAGTGGAGATCATTTTAAACTTTTATTTACATTTTTGGTAAATTTTGCGATAAATTGTTTGCTAAATAAATTGTATGAAATACGCGTGGCGTACATTTATACAGGCCACGTAAGGTGGGAGGTTTTGTAACAAAATTTTCAGGAGGTTTTTAAAAATTTTCCACAATAAATATGGTTTAACTGATGCTTGTAGTTTACAAAGTTCCCGTTACGGTATAATTACAGAGAAAAATAAAATGTTTGGTTTCTCGAGGTCTATGAATATAGGCCGGGTTGGGATTCGGTATGCTATACTCGTTACCATACCCATCAAATATTTTTTTTATCCTATTCCCATATCCATCCTCACTTAAATCAAGGACAGGGCCGGTGTGAGTAATTACCGATTTATTGGTCAATTTATATATTTATATATTTCTATTTTCGTTTTTTACTTAACGAAAAGCATTATAAACATGGGGTGTACTCAATATGAAATTACGATTGCGAATGAAATTACTAAGTTTTTCTGATAAGTTTTATTATCTTTTTATTTTTAAACTATTAGAATATCTGGTAAATATTTTTTGTTTTTCACAAGAAATAGTTTGACGGGTAGGGTATGGGTAAAAATATGATAACCTTCCCCAGCCTATTATCGAGTCAGGCTGATTTTCTTTATTCCATCCCTGACCTAACTGCCTGTTTAGTCAGTTATTCTCCATATTAATAGGGTCGGGTACCTGCGAGTTTCGTGTTTGACAGGTTTTTTATCATCTCTACTGAGTTCACTTAATAGCATTCCATATCAAGTAAAAATATAATAACTCCTCCCTCCGTCCTACAAAGATAGGACAATAGATATTTTCACACAGATTAAAAATTTGTAGGTAATGTGGTTGAAACATTCAATTTTATGTGTATTTTTACATTTTTAGCCCTTAAGCATAATTAATGATTCGATACATTGGTATTTTAAGTGGTTAATTAATTATGGGCAAACAAGAAAAGATAAAATTAAATACAAACCCAATATAGCAATTGTACTATCTTTTTAGGACGGACGAAAATATCTTTTTGGGATATAGGAAGTATTAGTTAATAATAAGATAATTGAAATATTGCAGTTCAGTATGACTACCCATAGATTACTTAATATTTCCTATTAATACTAAGCTATAATTTGATTTAGTATCTTCCCGTGTAATGCATGAGTAAGAATCTAGTTGAACTTTAATAGCAAGTTTGGCTCTTCAAATTTAGTCAAAGAATTAAAATAGAAAATATCAATTAAAAATAGAATATCAAAATGAATTTTTCTTGATACAAAATAAAGAGTACAAATAAATAGTTTGTTGGGGTTAATTAAAATTTTTACTCTCTAAATTAAAAGACACTCTTTATAATATGAATAAACAGACTATGAGAGATGCCCTAATGTTCTTTAGGTATGCCGAAGATTCATCTCCAAACTAATTTTGCGAACAAAATTATAGTACTCAAAGAGTACTTACTATAATAACATCCTAATTGGCAAAAACCAAGGACTAATACGGGGATTCAAATGAGTCTATTTATTGTTAAATAAATTGAAACTTTCGAACATAAGTGAAATTTGATTGGTCGGAGATACTGTTCTGGAGTACCCAATATTGTTTTTTCCTGAATTGATACGTCTATTCATTGGCCAATAAAGAACTACAAACATATCATTAAGTATATATGTATTTTTTTTTCATTTTTTAATGAAATACTATGAACTAGGATGTGGATGCATCATGATCGAAATTGGATAAATAACACTGCACCAATTTGATGAGAAATGCTACATGTACAAAATTTCGTACAACTTCTTTGTATAGATAAATCATGCAATATCTATGTGTGCATTCAAATAGTGTGATAATAATTTGATATATATACTATGAGTAATGTTTAAAAACCTTCTGAAAGTTATGTTACAAAGCTTCCTGTCCTATGTGACTTTTATAAATGATATATATATATATATATACACACACACACATAAATTCACACACAAACACACATATACATAAATTCACATATTGGCCTTTCCAAAAAAATAAATAAATAAATTTCACATATTGGCGCGAGTGTATTGGTATGTCAAGATTTTTTTAAAGGTAATTATATTACCACCACAAAATTTCTTTGCCACACCACAAATTAAACATATTTTTTTATTTACTTATATGCCTTTAAATAAAATTACATTAGTAACCTTTTATTTAAATATTTTTCATATTATCTTTTTATTTGCCCACCACATAAATTTCTTCCCAATTCCTTTTTCAATTTTCCTATTGTCACCGACATCTTCTTGCAGATAGATCCGTCAATAAGGTAAGCAAACGATGGTAGCCGGAACTGGTTCTTGTAAACACACATAATTCAATTAAACAAATTCCTACTTGATCCATTTTTAGTCATCTTAAAAAATTCAATGTTTATTTTTTCCCAAGATAAAAACTAAAAAAGACCATAATTGCCAAGACCCTAATCCACCATGGCAAAACACATACACCCATCCTCCCTCATGAACGCAGAAGTTTTTTTTTTTTTTAATCTATCATCTCAAAGTACCATTTGCGACGGGATATTCTTGAATAACAAGTTCTTAATCTCCATTTGCATCAATATATTCATACAAATTACTTTCATTATATATATATACACACTTACATATACATGTATATTTATATATACACACACAGATACACAACAATTCTGGCATATATTTATATATACACACACAGAGACACATAGCAATTCCGGTAGTCGCGGACGAGATTGGGAGTTGTGCGCCACATTCCTATTTTATTTTTTTAATTTTTTTACTTTTCATGTATTTTATTTTATTTTGGCTAAGGATGTAAATTCATTGTGGTGTGATTATCATTTTTTCATTATTATTATGGTGGGGTTAAATTGTGGTGGGGGAATGAAATATTGTAGTGGCAATATAATTACTCTTTTTTTAATCTGATCGCGTGAGCAGGTACAAGTGTGATAAATTTGATAAGTTGAGGACCTAAATGCAAAAGGTATTGATTTTGGAATGTATGAAGTTCGTCACTGAACTTTCCTTCTCCCCGCCTAAACCCTAATTCCAATTCTCCATTAAAATTGATCCGTAAAACCCCGAAGCAGAGTCCATCAGGAAGTTGGCTTCTTGCTTCCGGAGCGCTGAAGCTACACCGGAACTAAATATGGTAAGTTTCACATCGATTTGTTTTTCGTTCATGCCCAATTTTAATGCTTTCTTGCATTTCGCCGTTTATTTTGTTTTTGATAAGATATATGATGATATTAGTATCTTTATTTAATTTTTAGCTTAAACGAGGGGAGTTTATTGATTCAATGGTTAGTTCATTGTTTTCGCTGCTGCTTTTTGCCCCCTAAAGGCGGTACCTTTTGCATTTCTCCTTCAGACGTGACTCGTGAGCTTATGCAATTCCAATTTCTTGGAAGTTTTCCATGAGTTTCATGGTTCCCCTATTACTTTGGCTGTTTTCTTGTAGTTGACATTTTTGTGGATGCTTCTATTTTCTGGACCATCTGGTAAGCTTTCTGATTGACGTTCAGTTATGGACTCCTCTCATTTGATTCCCTTGTTCTGGTTGTCCACTTGATTGATTGAATTTCATAATCTCTGTATCATGGTAGCGTTACTTCATTCCGTTAAATTATTGTTAGGGAAGTTGAGTAGAACCAATGGTCGTCTAATGCTTGGACCTATTTTTTTGTATTATTCCTAGTCATTGTACATTTACTTTGTTATGCTAAAAGCATTTTGTTTTCAAAAACTAATTGAGCACCAATCGCTCCCAGTTGGATATGGAACAAAGCCCTCCTTGTTGGCCATGTAAGCGACAGCTCCAATCCATGCTTACTTCTAATTGTGGGAATGATGTTTCTTGTTGAATAAGCTCTTCCTGATTCAGTCAAGTATGGATACGACAAGAATTCTCTTGTTTGCATTTCCTGCGAAGGGTTTGCAATAGAAATGTAGAGAAGTTTCTATCTAATAACTTTTTATAGAGGCCATCTCATTTTAACCTGGCATGCTCTACTTGCTTTCCACTTCTTGGTGCATCTTATATTTGTTATGGAACAAGAAAAATAAAAATAAACAAAATAAGTAAGGTATTTTATTGAAATAGAGCTAATTGTCAAATTCCAGCTGACAATGGCTCTTGAGATTTCCTATCAATGATGAATTTGCCTTGCATGTGATTCATTCCTGCGAGCATTTTGCTATTAACATCCATGTATCAATCGTGACAGCTGTGGAAGCCTTCTGCCTCCATTATGTTGTGTTTGCTGAATATAAATGTTATCTCTGCAGTGGGTATAAGTTTAAGTTCGTGATTCTTGATTATAATACATTTTAGAAGTATATTCTCTAGTACTTTTGACACCTTCCTAATTTGTCTTCACTATTATTTACTTTTTTTTTATTTGAGATTTAACGACAAAGGAGAGGTTGCATGCTATCATGAGATAAATTATTTGGTTTATGACAAAATTTTTTACTTAGGCGGCACACATGAGACAACTCTATTTATCACGGGCTGGAAAAAAATATCTTCCTTGAGAAGTTTGTGTACTATAATAGTTAGACATTAACAATATCTTTCGCAATATTTGGTTTAAGAGTTGTGTTTTACATCAGTTATTGACAATATTTTCATGTATCTCTGTTTCTTAGTCGAGGATTTAGTGGGAAAAAGAAATATAGTGTTCTGTAATGAATTTATTTTTAACTTAAAGAGAGATTCAACAACTAAAAAAAGATTGATTCTTTGGGATCCTTCCTTTCTCCAAATAGAAGGAACAAAGATAGAATTAGACTGATTCCGATCTCCTTTCTGAATATTCCTCAATGTCCTGGCTATTCATGGAATCATCTCCTTCCGGAAGAAATCGAAGAAGTCCTTTGGAATCTTACAAGATCTGTTCGTTCTTTTTTCTTTGATAGATCTGGGTTCGAATCCTACTAAGAGCTCCACTAGAGATCATAAATTGTTTCAATAAATTGTTGAAGAAACAACAAGATCTTTCTTTTTCCCCTTCTAGGTGATTGGAAAATAAAGAAATGGTTAGTATATTCAAGATAATTACGTATTTACAAAATATTGCACCTTTCCGAAGTCCGGGAGAGGAAGATGCATATTGGGTTGATGCATAGTGCGACTTGTCAAATATTTTGGGTCATATGGGATTCTCCCGTTCTCTCCCCCAATCGAAATATCCTCTATTTCGCCCAAGAAAGAGAAATTGAATCATCAAAAATTTGGAGAGTGAAGTGCAATTAGATTCATTGTTTGGGGGCGATTCACATTACTATTATCAATTAGGATAATTTATGGTTGGCATGGTTTGGACTAAGAAAGATGAAGTTTCCAGGCTCCATTTTCCCCAATTTTTATTTTATTCCTCTGAATAGAGCATGACCATAGGGGTGGATACCACTACTGGTTGTAGAGATTTCAGGTGTGAATCTAGTTCTTAATCTGTCTTTTAAATACCCCACTATAAATGGATCATGATCTCATTTTATAATACATCGGAGCTAATAAAACTATTTTAGTAAAATTGAATTGTCTCAATTCGCGGGGGATCGCACCAAAAGTTCGAGTTCCTTTTGGATTTCCTTCTTGATCAATCACAACTGCAGCATTGTCACGATATCGTATTATCATACGTCTTGAAGAATATTGATTTCTTACCTAAAATGAATTTGGATTTGGCTGCAGACCTCTCCACTGATAGCAGGACTGGCTGTTGCTGCTGCTGCTTATGCTGGTAGATGTGGGATTCATGCCTGGCAAGCATTCAAGGCAAGACCACCTACTGCTAGAATCCGTAAATTTTATGAAGGAGGTTTCCAGCCGAAAATGACAAGGAGGGAGGCAGCTCTTATTCTTGGAGTCAGGTAACCTCTCTTACTTTTTCAGGAGGAAATAATCTTTTCTTTGCGAGCAAGACTTCTTCAAATTGAATATACTTGCTGCGATTTCCGGTAAATGTTGGATAATGGAACCATGACATTTCATCACGGAAACATGTGAAATGCTGCATGAACACACACAGAGAGAAGATCATTTGAGGCTGGCTTACCAAATGTGTATAGGCCCATGGTAGGTTGGAAAGGAAATGTTCGAAATTATATATGGATGTGATTCGCTGGAGCAATTTCTTTTAGAAGTACAAATAGAACGCTAATGTATGAAGCTGACAATCTCCTGAGTATGTTACTTTTGCAACCCAGATTATTTTGGGTTGAGAAAGGGGAGCATACTTTTGTAACAAACATGAATATGTATTTTTCCATTCAATGATTTTAGTTGATCTGGGCTTTATTTATAACTTTGATCTTTAAATGATTTTAGTTGATTTGTTGGGATCATGTACGTGGAGGCTTCTAATGGTAGTTTAGAGAAGTTTGATTTCTTGAGCATTGACAGTTAGATTTGTGCCATACTTTGTACTACAATGGAGAGGTTTGAGGGGAGAATGAGATTGTGCCTTGATATAAGAAGGAACATAGATTATGTAGAGGCATCTTATGCAAGATTTTTGCCCCTCCATCAACTATGATCTTGATGTGTTTGTGCAGATGCTACATTATTTCCAATGTTATTTATGGACCAGATTTCTTTTATTTATATGATAGCGCATCCTGTTTTGTTCCCTGCTTATGATATTCCTGTCCAGGTATATGGAAACATCAGCATGGGGAATATCTCATCTCATATTATTATCTGATTTTTCAACAACCCTAACTTTCAGGGAAAGCACCGAGACAGATAAGATAAGGGAAGCTCATAGGCGGGTGATGGTGGCGAACCACCCTGACGCAGGCGGCAGTCATTACCTTGCTTCCAAAGTTAATGAAGCAAAAGACATATTGCTTGGAAAGACCAAGAGCAGTGGCTCAGCATTTTAATCTGACTGAAGACTCCCGGCAAATCTTGGCTGCGGAGTTCGGAGCATAAAAAACTGCTGAAACTCTGAATCTCCTCTACTGGATTGGCTGAATCTTGGCTGATTCGTCATTAACGGCTAAGAGTTGTCCAATCTATTCTTTATTCCGTATAAAAAACTGCTGAAACTCTGAATCTCCTTTACTGGATTGGCTGAATCTTGGCTGATTCGTCATTAACAGCTAAGAGTTGTCCAATCTATTCTTTATTCCGTATGGGACGTGACGTAGCATACTTTGCCTAGTAGAGGCATTTGATATGTGAGAAAAAAGTTTTGCCATTTTAACTCCACGCGTTGGGGATATATGCTCGCTTGTTACATTCTCTACGTTTCTGGGATTACAAGGGGAACAAATTGAAGTCGACGTGGATATTTTTAAATTTCTCAATCTGTATTCTACTCTATTTTATTTGTTCTACGCTATCTCCACCCCTTTTGCGTACCATATTCATATGGCTTGGAGTTTTAAGGTTTTGCTATAAATAATGTAAGATGTCAGGCAGAGCCGCAGAGGCATAGACTGGCCACGCTGGCTCGGTTTCACGTGTGGATAAAAAAGGTCATTCCTAAAGTACATGACTTATCTGATATTGTTGCCTTCCTGTTAGACATCTACACAGAAATAAAATTCCTCCAGTCAGCAAAAACTACAGAAAACTTTTGGATTTTGGCCTTTCCACGGAGAATAGAAACATTATGTAGACTAAGCAATTTCAACAAACAATGGTAATCAAATCCCAATGGCGGAGTCTGCCGGAGTCAAGTCATAGTTCCCACTCTCTTTTGTTGGGTCTACATCTACAGTATCTAGTGGACCTGTTGGGATTCCAAAAGGGTTGAGAATATTTTTCTGTGACATTCATTGCAAAAAAAGAAATAGGAGAAGTGGCCCTCTTCCTGAAGTCTATGCGTAGCCGCACTTGGTAGAACACGAGCCACATAATCAGTCATTGAGGGAGGAACAACCATATCATCCATTCCCTGTTCAATAAATAGGAGAATGAAAATGCAACAAAATTTCACTTTCTATGGCTGGGGGAAAAAATACCAGTGTGAAGGGAAATAAAATCGCCTTACCTGCCATACATGGATTGGCCCAAGAAATCCAGTCAATTCACATTCTGCACCACCATACATGAACTGCAGCCATGGGAAAATGCCTTTTCTTTGGCATTTCCTCTGCAATTGGAGGTCCACGAGACTGAAACCCCAATTGGATACTTGAAGCACGGCTTCCTCTATAAATGGCTTTGCGTTACCTTGACGAACTGATTCTTCAACATCCCTTTGCCAGAATTCTTCAAACTCAGATGTTTTAACCAGAGCTTCATCCTGATTGAATCAAAAAAGTGAAAAATACCTTGGCATATTAATATCTGAAACAAGCTTATTGTGTTGTGTAATGACATCCATTGATATTGGAAATTTAAGTTTACTAGATGCTTTTCCAGTAGACCTCCATGAAATCAACATGGTCAAAAAATCCTTTGTACTAACTTTCATTATCAAGACAAATAATATGCTGCTCCTCTTCAGTCCCCAGGAGACTGAGGCTCTTCCGATCTCTAAAAACATAAGGTGCCCCAGCTTGTTAACACTTTTGTTAAGGGTTTTTGAGGTCAGCTTGTCTGTTTAGCAAACCAATAAAACAAAACTTCTAGCTAGTTGCTTGGTTCGATTATAAACCCTGTTTTTCAATAAGCAGTGACTGTATATATGCAAGCAAAGAGATATATTAATAATGTAGATGGGAAGATCAACTTGCCTTCGTTCTCAGTGACAAAGATAACCATTTATTTATTGGTCCATGCTTTCCAGATAGAAAAGTTCGACGGTAAAAGTAACTGAGAAATTTAGGAAACCTTCGAGCTAAATAGTACAAGAATCTTCTTCTCCACGTCCAGTTTTTCCAAGTTCTAGATGTCTCTTCCTTGGTCATGCTCGATTCATATGGATTGATCATTGGCGCAAAAATGGCTGCACCTGCAAGATAATACCTTTGATGCATCACCAATAGGCCCAGAATGAAAATAGTTCTTAGTCCCATCCAATGTCTTATAAAATCACACTTCATTATTACAGTTATACCGGATAGCATTACCTTCAATTCGATCTGGAATATACTTCAGCGCAGCCCAAGCATGCACAGAGCCACCCGAATATCCCAGAACCCAGAATTTTCCGGTTACTCCTATAGCTTCCGCCAAGTATGACATATCCACTGCCGACGAGTTGAGGTTTCTGTTAGGATGAGGATCGCTCTCTCCAAAACCAGGCAAGTCATAAGTAATTAGCCGAACACCATATTCTTCCAATAAGGATGCTTTAACACCCGGTATACCTATCATTCAGGCATAACTCAATAGATTATAGCACATTATAATGTCCTAATCTCCAATGTATTATCAAGAACTCCCTCCATACCTGCAAGCCGAGAAGATAGAAAACTATGTGGACTGATCAATGAAAATCTAGCTTTGTCAGCCGGAACTCCCATTTCGCGATATGCTATGTATCTACCATCTGGAAGCATTATGCGAATAGCACTAGGAGGATGTATATGCACTTTCTTCACAGTTCGAACATTATTATCGTATGTATTTACAGTCAGAACTGCACATTTTAATCCATTGTTAAGGGGACACAGCTTATAGGACTAGCACATATTTCGAATAAACATGTGAAATAAATCAAGCATGTAAGTGACTGTTTTTTTTCATATTTCTTTATAATTACCAGCAAGTGTAAGGATGAAAACGGTGGAAATCACCGACCAAGAGTGCACGGGATCACGATCTTCCGGCAAGAATTCATTGAGAAAACTGAGCTTCTCCGAAGCCTGCTTCAATGGTCCTCTGGTTTTCTTCACAATGTAAGAGTCCTCTGTCAAAAGTGTCTGCTGCACCACATCCTTGCACCCTTTCCCCAATTCTGTCATCAATTCGCCCCACGCCTTAGCAAAACCCTTGATTTGATCCTTGAAGCCCTCCGATTCCACCTTGGCCGACTCCTCAGATTCGAACAATGACGACTTGGCCGTCAATTTGGGTGCCGGAATTCCAACTCCGTCGCCCGTGAATGACATCCCCGTATCTTCCACTAAGCTCGCCAATTCCTCCCGCCATGAATTCAGT